>CM038674.1:378790429-379017929 GCA_021605145.1 Aegilops bicornis
TGATTGTGATGTGGTACCTATGCAAGCATGTTCCTTATTACTTGGTAGACAATGGAAATTTGATAAAAATTCTGTACACCATGGTAGAAACAATCAGTATACTCTTTTTCATAAGGATACAAATATTACTTTGCTTCCTATGACTCCTGATTCCATTTTGAAAGATGATATTCATAGAGTTAATAAAGCAAAACAGGAGAAAAATAAGAGTGAAAATCATATTGTGGCAAAAAAAATTGAGCAACAAATGAAGCCTAATAATAAACCATCTAGTGTTGCTTCTGAAATTAAATTGAGAAGTGCAGGTTTACTTGCCACCAAATCTGATATTGATGAGCTAGTTTTAATCTGTTTGCTATGCTTTTGTGTGCAAAGAGGCATTATTTTCATTTCAGACGCGTTTTCCTCTTTTGCCCCTCGCTGTCACTAACATTTTGCAGGAGTTCGCTGACGTCTTCCCACAAGATGTGCCACCGGGATTACCACCTATTCGAGGGATTGAACATCAAATTGACTTAATTCCCGGTGCATCGCTACCCAATCGTGCACCATACCGTACCCAATCCAGAGGAGACAAAGGAGATTATGCGTCAAGTACAGGAGCTGCTCGACAAAGGTTATATACGTGAATCTCTTAGTCCTTGTGTTGTTCCTATTATATTAGTGCCTAAAAAGGATGGTACGTCGCGTATATGTGTTGATTGTAGAGGCATTAATAATATTACTATTCGTTATCGTCATCCTATTCCTAGGCTAGATGATATGCTTGATGAATTGAGTGGCTCTACAATATTCTCCAATGTTGATTTGCGTAGTGGATACCATCAAATTCATATGAAACGGGGAGATGACTGGAAAACAACATTTAAAACTAAGTTTGGTTTATATGAGTGGTTAGTCATGCCTTTTGGGTTAACTAATGCACCTAGTACTTTCATGAGACTAATGAACAAAGTTTTACGTGCTTTCATTGGACGATTTGTGGTAGTCTATTTTGATGATATACTGATTTATAGCAAATCTTTGGAAGAACATTTGGAACATTTACGTGCTGTTTTTATTGCTTCACGTGATGCACGCTTGTTTGGTAACCTTGGGAAGTGCACCTTTTGCACCGACCGAGTATCTTTTCTTGGCTATGTTGTTACTCCACGGTGGCATTGAAGTTGATAAAGCCAAGATTGAAGCTACTGAGAGTTGGCCGCAGCCCAAAACGGTCACACAAGTGAGGAGTTTTCTTGGACTCGCTGGTTTCTATAGGCGCTTTGTGCGAGATTTTAGCACCATTGTTGCACCTCTCAATGAGCTTACAAAGAAGGATGTGCCTTTTGTTTGGGGTACCACACAGGAAGAAGCCTTCACGGTATTGAAAGATAAGTTGACACATGCTTCTTTACTCCAACTTCCTGATTTTAATAAGACTTCTGAGCTTGAATGTGATGCTAGTGGGATTGGATTAGGAGGTGTATTATTACAATATGGCAAACCTGTTGCATACTTTTCTGAAAAATTGAGTGGGCCTAGTCTGAATTATTCTACTTATGATAAAGAATTATATGCTCTTGTTCGTACTTTAGAGACATGGCAACATTATTTATGGCCCAAAGAATTTGTTATGCATTCTGATCATGAATCTTTGAAACATATAAAAAGTCAAGCTAAACTGAATCGTAGACATGCTAAATGGGTTGAATTCATTGAGAATTTCCCTTATGTCATTAAACACAAGAAGGGTAAAGAAAATGTTATTGCTGATGCATTGTCTCGTCGCTATACTATGCTTTCACAACTTGACTTCAAAATATTTGGTTTGGAGACCATCAAAGATCAATATGTGCATGATGCTGATTTTAAAGATGTAATGCAGAATTGTAAAGAAGGAAGAATGTGGAACAAGTTCTTCGTTAATGATGGATTTGTGTTCCGTGCTAACAAGCTATGCATTCCAGCTAGCTTCGTTCGTCTTTTGTTGTTGCAGGAGGCGCATGGAGGAGGATTAATTGGACACTTTGGCGTGAAGAAGATGGAGGACGTACTTGCTACACATTTCTTTTGGCCAATGATGAGACGCTATGTTGACCGTTTTGTTGCTCGCTGCACTACATGTCAAAAAGCTAAGTCACGACTCAATCCTTATGGTTTATATATGCCTTTGCCTGTACCTAGTGTTCCTTGGGAGGATATATCTACGGACTTTGTTTTAGGTTTACCTCGAACAAATAAGAGGAGGGATAGCATATTTGTTGTCATGGATAGATTCTCGAAAATGGCACACTTTATACCATGCCATAAAAGCGATGATGCTGTCAATGTTGCTGATGTGTTCTTTTGTGAAATTATTCACTTGCATTGTGTGCAAAATACTATTGTTTCAGATCGTGATACTAAATTTTTAGCCACTTTTGGAGATGTTTATGGGCTAAGTTGGGGACTAAACTACTTTTTAGTACTACATGTCATCTCCAAACTGATGGACAAACTGAAGTAGTCAATAGAACATTGTCTACCATGCTTACGGCTGTTTTGAAGAATAACAAGAAAATGTGGGAAGAATGCTTGCCTCATATTGAATTTGCTTATAATCGTTCATTGCATTCTACTACTAAGATGTACCCTTTTCAAATTGTGTATGGTTTCCTACCTCGTTCACCTATTGATTTGTTGCCTCTTCCATCTTCAGAGAAGGTTAATTTTGATGCTAAACAACGTGTTGAATTGATTTTAAAAATGCATGAGCTAACTAAGGAAAACATTGAGCGTATGAATGCTAGATATAAACTTGCGGGAGATAAGGGTAGAAAACATGTTGTGTTTGCACGTGGAGATCTTGTTTGGTTACATTTGCGTAAGGATAGATTTCCCAATTTGCGGAAATCAAAGCTAATGCCATGTGTCGATGTTCCTTTTAAGGTGTTAGAGAAAATAAATGATAATGCATATAAACTTGAGCTACCTGCAGATTTTGGGGTTAGTCCCACTTTTAACATTGCAGATTTGAAGCCTTATTTGGGTGAGGAAGATGAGCTTCCGTCTGTGATTTACTTCATTTCAAGAAGGGGAGGATGATGAGGACATCAATACCATTGTTACACCTACAGCCCCTACTGTTACATATATTGGACCAATTACTAGAGCTCGCCCACGCCAATTAAATTACCAGGTACTTTCGTTTCTTGGTAATGTTTCTAATGTTCATGAGAATATGTGTAGCGACCCGACCCGAATGGATCAAGTCTCTGTGCTTTCGTGTCATCCCTGGATCGGTATGCTGACACACACAGTACTCGAAGGATTTATAACAGAGGTAAATCACATGTATAAATAACGTAAATACTATTACCTCAATCCAAAAGATAGCGGAAGCAACAAGGTTGTGGATTCCCATCAACACCAACGACAAAGTTGAGTATAGGAAATCGTAACCCTAACGTATCACTTACTGTTGTTCGAGAAGTCCGCAACATGAAAAGTTGCAGACTGAAAACGGGTCAAGACATGGAATATGCTGGCAATGTAACACATAGAGAGTAATGAAGGAATAAGCCTATACTACATGCATATATGGCTGGTGGAAAAGCTCTATGGTTATAAGGTTTTGCGAAAAGCCAATTTTTCCCTACTACAAAGGAATAATTTTATTTAACTATCATGGTGGTTGTTGAACATTGAGAATGGTTGACAGCATCCTCAATCCCAGTTAAAAGTACTCATTAAACCCAAACAAATTATATTAAGTAACGTGATGAGATCAACATGATAATCCAAATAGTAGATACTCAAGATGTCCATAACCAGGGACACGGCTAATCATGATTAGTTTATACACTCTGCAGAGGTTTGCGCACTTTTCCCCACAAGACTCGATCGCCTCCGTTTGGTTTCTCGTGATCGCAGGGTGTTTGAGAAAGCGGATGACCGAGACATAGTCTTTGAAGCGCTTAACACCTTACGACGGGTAGACCGGTACACCTACATCCCCTACATCCGCTAGTCCACCACTATAAGAGTTCGCACGACTTAGTCAACTATGCCAGAGCCCATAATGGCTTGTGGTCGCATTACGGAAGTTTCTAGTTTGAATAATCTCATGATCCCTTTGAGCATGGGTGGCGGTCCCAAAAAAGCAGGCAATCATCGGATACCCCAGTGCCTCAATCCACCCAGATGTGTGTTTAAGTTGCCACCTTAAATAAACCATTAATTTAACAATCTCACATCATCATGGATACACTCACCCAATCCACGTCTCTTGGCATAGCATGGCAATTAAGCAAACGTGAAGTAACTCCCAAGGTTTCATAAGTAAAACAGGTAATAGGTACTACCTCAACTACTTCCCATCCCACAATTTTAATTAGATCCTAATCATGCAAGTGTTTGAGGATTGATCTAATGCATAAAAACTGGGTAGTAGAAAAAGTATGATCAAGTGTTACTTGCCTGCAATGTTGATGAAGATGATTCGCACTCAAAACTCTTGATAGTTCTACTCGTCACACTCCGGTCAATCTATCGTAATCAAGCAATAGTAACCACACATAAGCAATCACTCAAAAGATCATAAAGAACGAAGAAAACGGTTCGGAAAACATCAAAACCAAGCAAATAACTCTTGCAACATAAAACAATTTCTAACAGTACCAAAATTATATGGATTTGGCCTTATCAGAAGGTTTAGGTCAAAAGCTTCGATTTGCAAAAAGAATCAGCTAAATCGGAGTTACGAAACTCAAGTTATGATCAAACAAAGTTTGAATTCAAATCTGATATAATTCAAATTTTAAATTTCCAAAAACATGTTTGAGTTGGGTTACTGGATAGAGGAGATCATAACAAAGAAGTGAGCGCTGGTTTCGTTGAATTTGGACTAACGAGTAAAAAGTTATGATCGTTTGAAGTACAGGGACTAATCTGTGAAGAAAAATATTCACGGATGGGTCCCTGGCCGAAATTAAAAATAAAAAGAAAAATCTATCGAGCGAACGCTCGCTACAGAACCTAAACCGACGAAAACCGTTCGCTAAGGAGATCTAAACAACGAACGCTCACTATATAAACTAACCAAAATAAAAAAAACGGGTTTTAAACAAAACCGAAACCCTTAAAAAACCGATCTTTAAAGAAAAGAACCGGGGTCGGTTTATACCGGTTCGCGGCGGTTTGTGAAGAAAACCGGCGGCGGCGGCGAGGTCGAATTCCATCGAGTCCGGTGAGGCGGCGCTGGGTTCGGTGGTCCTCGATGACGGCCGCGGTAGGCGAGACAAGACGGCCCCGGCACAGAACGGCGGCGGGCGAGGGCAGCGCGGGAGCGAGGGCAGAGAGGTGGCGCGGCGGCGGATGCGGGCTCCGGCGAGGGCGGGTGGAGGTGGCGGCACGTGAGGAGAGAGAGGGTCCGGGCCGGTATTTAAGGGGTGGGATGAGGTGGCGCGGAAGGGGCAGGGGAGGCGTGCGGCCGGGACTTGACGGCGGGCGGCGCCGGACTCCGGGAGGAGTCCCGGTCGGGACGACGGCAAGGCGTGAGTCAGCCGCTGCCTGGCTGGGAGCCGGGCCGCCTGGGCCGAGGGAAGTTTTTTTAACATTTAAAAAAAGAGAGACAAAAATAATAATAAAACCAAAGATATAAAAATTTTATATAGGCATATAATATATCAAAAATTTTAGAAAAAGATTTCCTACAACATGGACATTTCTATAGCATTAAATAAAATTCACACAAATTCAAATAAAGCAAAGAGTGCTTCTGGTCCAATAAAATCCAACAAAAATCATTTTAAAAATACCAAAATGAATTCAAATTTATTTCTCTCCATTTTTCCGATGTAGGGAATCATGTTACCCTATTTTCCATATATTTTATTTTTGGAGAAAAATAATTTGAATAAAACTCCAATAACTCCAAATTGAAAGTAAATTCAAAAGAACTTTGAATTTATTTCTTTGAAACTCCCAACTCATATTTCATTTGTTTTGAAGAAGTCATTTTATCTTTGCTCGTGAAAATCATTGAGTTGCATAAAGTTTCAGAATTGGAAATATTTTCCAAATGAAATTCAAATATTTTCAACACCCCTTGTCATTTAAATAAATGGAAGAAGTCATGTCATCTTCTCTCCGTGGTTTTGTGATGAAAAGAATTTGAATTCCCGAAGATCATAAAAGCAAAATGAAAGTTTGGGAAAGTCCTTTTATTCCCTCTCATTTAACTTTCAAAAAGTTTCGAATTCACTCGCTTTCAGTCAATCAACCAAACAATCAATCAAAACTATCTATTTGTTTATAACATTCCAAAATTTAGAATTTTGGGATGTTACAAACTACCACCCTTAAAATGAATCTCGTCCTCGAGATTCGGAGAGGCTAGAAGGAAATAGGTTAGGGTTTGGGGTCTTCTCAAAATCCATCAATCGTCTCCAGGGGTCTCGGGTGCTACCACCCTTAGAAGCATAGTTATGGTTCCATCAAAACTCATATACGCCATCCTTATTGTTGACAGTGTCGGTCTTCTCAGATCGTAAGGATAATTCCTTCTCTGGGCTCTTCCGGTAGTGGCATAACCTTTTCCTCAATTCTTTTGTCCTTTACTCTTGGTAAGGTTATTCCGAGACTAGGTCTTCTTAGCTGACGGGTCTGGCGCCAATACTAAATAACTATCGATATCTCCTGGTAGTCAACAATTTATGGTTTCTCCTGCAGAAAACGGGCCTGGGTTGAACCTCACCGTATAACCTACGGTTGGCAACAACTGCCGTGTACAAGGGGAAAAAATACCTATACCATTCTAAGGTTTAAACAAGGTTTTGATCGTCGTCTCTCTACTATAGGTAGGTCACTCAGATTTACCATCCCATATAGCAAAGCGAATAATAAGAGTAAGTCGGTATGGTGATCAATCCATCCCGCACTCCAAATCATTACCTTGTACATGGTTTAGCGAATCTCGCATTCTAACACTCGGTCATCCTCACAAGCATTGCAGAATTTCTCTTGTCGATGAACCAAGTTCTGAAAATCCATTGATTCTGCAAGCCAAACAAAACATCTATCGTTCCTTAACAACTCTTAGGTTTTGCGTAAACTCCTATAAGATCGTTTGTTGATAAAGACATATCCGCTTCCAGGGTTTTTCCTTCAGCAAGAATGTGCTTGTTTCTTGGCAGGTCCTGGGGCCTGTGGGTTATGGCCCATCTCATCACTTGCAAACCTTGAATTCATCATCGTATAACCGATCCTTATCCCAACATCCAACTTCCTGGCATACTTAAAATCCATCCAATTGTATTGTCTTTCTTCCTTCTATTTGCACCAAACTAGGACATGGTTACTCAGACTCATCATGGAATTTCCATTGATCCATATTTCCAACATCATACCTCCTTTATATCCCACAGTACTTCATCTCTTCATATTCTTGGTGTATTTAACATATCGAGATAAAACTCGTACTTATGAAGTCCACTCTGTGGAACATCATTATCCTTTCCATGGGTCAAGTGTCCTTACAAGGGAATATTGGCCATCTCTGCATTGCTCTTTTTAACTGGGAAACGTGAAACACATCATGAACTCCTGACAGTCCTTTGGGTGACTCCAACTTGTTGGCCACTTCTCCCATACGCTCCAAAACTCGGTACGGTCCTACAAATCTCGGGGCTAACTTTCCCTTAACTCCAAATCATTTAACTCCTTGCAGAGGTGGCACACAAAGATATGCTATGTCTCTGATTTCATAGACTAACTCCTTGTGTTTTTGAGTATGCATAAATATTCTGCCTGGACTGAGCTACCTTCAGTCTATCTCGAATCCACTTAGCATTCTCTTCTGACTCCTTGATCACATTTGGTCCAAACAACTGACGGTCTCCAACTTCATCCCATATCAATGGTGTCTGGCTCCTTCTCCCATACAAAGCTTAAAAAGGGGCCATCTTCAAACTGGCTGGGTAACTGTTGTTGTATGAGAACTCCCCGTAGGGTAGATTATCATCATTACTAGATCCATAATCTAGCGCACACGCTCTCAACATGTCTTCCAGATTCTGATTGACTCTCTCGATTTATCCATCATCTGCGGATGAAAGGTCATCTTGAACTCTAGCCTAGTACCCAAAGTGCAGTGCAGCTGATTCCAAAACTTTGAGGTAAAACTGTGTTCCTCTATCTGATACGATGGTCCTCGGAACTCCATGCAGACATACGATCCTGGTCAAATATATCTTGGCCATCTTCGCACTTGTATAGGTGGTTTTCACTGGGATAAAATGAGCCACTTTGGTCAAGCGAGTCAACTACTACCCAGATAGAATCATATCCCGTTCGGGTTCTGGGAAATCCGGTAATGAAATCCATGCCAAGCTTATCCCACTTCCATTCGGGTATCGGCATAGGCTGTAGTAATCCGTCTGGCTTTTGATGCTCTACCTTTACTCTCTCTGGCATACATCACCTATGACTACATACTCCACAACATCCTTATTCATACCAGTCCACCAGAAACACTCCTTCAAATCCAAATACATCTGGGTGTTTCCAGGGCGAATCGAGTATGGTGAGTCATGAGCCTCTTGAAGTATTTACTTCCTGACCTTTGCATTATTGGGTATATGTACACTGTCTCAATCCCTAAGGTGTCGTGCTCATCCTTACGAAAACCTTCGGCCTTTCCTTTGCTTATCCTCTCTTTTACCTCAGCAATCTCTTTGTCATCCTTCTGAGCTTCACGAATCTTTCCCAGCAATGTAGACTGAACTTCCATTGCTGCAACAAAACCTTTGGGAACATCTCCAATCGAAGTTCCCTGAAAATCCTCGGCTAACTCCTTTGATAATCCTCCGATTATGAGGGTATTCGTCCTTGTTTTATTTATGGTTATATCCTATTTCTCCACATGGCTTGTATGCACAAGGTTTCTTCACATCCTTTCCATAAGGCTCCAATTTCTGGGACACAAACCGAGACTTTGGCAAGGTCAACTTAAATTCCTCCCAAGTGGTTACTTGGCCACATTGATGGTTTGGTACATCCTCCACCGGATAGCAGCACCTCTTTCAAAGCAATCAAGAGCATGGGGGCCATATCCTTCGACTATAGGGTTGTTCTCCATATGATCCTCCATGTTACGAATCCATCGGCCTGCATCTCCAATTGACTCATCGGTCGAGAAAAATACAAGCTCATCTCCATTCATCCTCTATTGGGTCCATGGGTTTGGGGTGGGATAAGAGAGATCGAGAGGGATGCACACAATACAAACAAAAGTTTTGAAAAGACAGATTTTATTGTGGTCATCGGAAAAACATCAAACAAATGACAGCTCACAATAAATGCATCTAACGTAAGGGTATAACAGGGTCTGGTCTTCTAAAGGTCAATGTCGTCAAACTCTTCAAGTCTTGGTCATGTCTCCGATGGCTTCTTATGATCATGCTTGTCCTTTTGCCGGATCATCTCTGTTGACGCCGAAGTCTCTCGCGACGCCTTTAATATTTCGGAGTTGCATTCCAAACTTCTAGTTTCAACTTCCTTGACATGAACCATGGTCCCACTGTCCTTGATCCCGATTTAATCTTTGATGTCTCAAGGTTTTGCTCCTCGACTTGGCTATTTTAATCTTCCGGGACCTGGGTTCTTCACGTAAACGCTTCCTTATCAAATCGCTTCTTGTAGGTCCATTTAACTTCTTGATGTAACACTCCGACCTCGGTGATACACCAGCTAAGGTTAAAACTTCATCTTGCTGATAGGTGCTCCATCAGCATTCTACCATCCAATCCTTCCATGAATATGCATGCTTAACTCAGCACGGTGACAATAGCATAAGCGGGCGATAACATCATGGATAGCCGTGTTTCTGCTCTTGTCATTTCCATGAGCTATCTCTCCATAGTTGATATCTCCTGCCTTAGGGTTTTCCTGACAAAACTTTGAGTTTCTAACTCTCCATGTTCCGGTCTTTCTCCGATACACCTTGATCTCGGGTATTCTTCAGAGCCTTCAAATTCTCCTAGTCTTCGGAGTCTTCAACAGTTGTAGTTTCCATTTACACGGTAAAATCCTCTTCATTCCAAATGGTCTTAGTTGTCCGATATCTTATCTCCTTGGAGTGGTCTCATCAGCCGAATCTTCGAGCGGACAAAAGGGAAAAGGGGTATGGTCTCTCTAAAAGGGAATATTTAAATAAGCTCAGAAGAGAAGAGAGGTAAAAGATCTTTTTGAAAATGAAGTTGTAGAGAAAAATCTTTCCTATGGGCTTGCCATTTTCTAGGGTCATGTCCTACAGTCAACATGTGCTCGATACCATCTTGTAGCTAATTCGAATTAATGGATCAAGTCTTCGTGCTTTCGTGTCATCCTCGGATCGGTATCTTTGACACACGATTACTCGAAGGATTTATAACAGAGGTAAATCACATGTATAAATAACGTAAATACTATTACCTCAATCCAAAAGATAGCAGAAGCAACAAGGTTGTGGATTCCCATCAACACCAACGACAAAGTTGAGTATAGGAAATCGTAACCCTAACGTATCACTTACTCGTAAATGCGAGAAGTCCGCAACATGAAAAGTTGCAGCTGAAACGGGTCAAAGACATGGAATATGCCGCAATGTAACACATAGAGAGTAATGAAGGAATAAGCCTATACTACATGCATATATGGCTGGTGGAAAAGCTCTATGGTTATAAGGTTTTGCGAAAAGCCAATTTTTCCCTACTACAAAGGAATAATTTTATTTAACTATCATGGTGGTTGTTGAACATTGAGAATGGTTGACAGCATCCTCAATCCCAGTTAAAAGTACTCATTAAACCCAAACAAATTGAATTATATTAAGTAACGTGATGAGATCAACATGATAATCCAAATACTAGATACTCAAGATGTCCATAACCGGGGACACGGCTAATCATGATTAGTTTATACACTCTGCAGAGGTTTGCGCACTTTTCCCCACAAGACTCGATCGCCTCCGTTTGGTTTCTCGTACTGCAGGGTGTTTGAGAAACGGATGACCGAGACATAGTCTTTCAAAAGCGCTAGCACCTTACGACGGGTAGACCGGTACACCTACATCCCCTACATCTGCTAGTCCACCACTATAAGAGTTCGCACGACTTAGTCAACTATGCCAGAGCCCATAATGGCTTGTGGCTGCATTACGGAAGTTTCTAGTTTGAATAATCTCATGATCCCTTTGAGCCTAGGTGGCGGTCCCAAAAAGCAGTGCAATCACTTTGGATACCCCAGTGCCTCAATCCACCCAGATGTGTGTTTAAGTTGCCACCTTAAATAAACCATTAATTTAACAATCTCACATCATCATGGATACACTCACCCAATCCACGTCATCGGCATAGCATGGCAATTAAGCAAACGTAGAAGTAACTCCCAAGGTTTCATAAGTAAAACAGGTAATAGGTACTACCTCAACTACTTCCCATCCCACAATTTTAATTAGATCCTAATCATGCAAGTGTTTGAGGATTGATCTAATGCATAAAAACTGGGTAGTAGAAAAAGTATGATCAAGTGTTACTTGCATGCAATGTTGATGAAGATGATTCGCACTCAAAACTCTTGATAGTTCTACTCGTCACACTCCGGTCAATCTATCGTAATCAAGCAATAGTAACCACACATAAGCAATCACTCAAAAGATCGTAAGAACGAAGAAAAGCGGTTCGAAAACATCAAAACCAAGCAAATAACTCTTGCAACATAAAACAATTTCTAACAGTACCAAAATTATATGGATTTGGCCTTATCAGAAGGTTTAGGTCAAAAGCTTCGATTTGCAAAAGAATCAGCTAAATCGAGTTTCTGAAACTCAAGTTATGATCAAACAAAGTTTGAATTCAAATCTGATATAATTCAAATTTTAAATTTCCAAAAACATGTTTGAGTTGGAGTTCTTGGATAGAGGAGATCATAACAAAGAAGTGAGCGCTGGTTTCGTTGAATTTGGACTAACGAGTAAAAAGTTATGATCGTTTGAAATGCGAGGACTAATCTGTGAAGAAAAATATTCACGGATGGGTCCCCGCCGAAATAAAAATAAAAGAAAAAAATCTATCGAGTTTAACGCTCACATGTAACCTAAACCGATTTAAAAACCGTTCGCTAAGGAGATCTAAACAACGAACGCTCACTATATAAACTAACCAAAATAAAAAAAACGGGTTTTAAACAAAACCGAAACCCTTAAAAAACCGATCTTTAAAGAAAAGAACCGGGGTCGGTTTATACCGGTTCGCGGCGGATTGTGAAGAAAACCGGCGGCGGCGGCGAGGTCGAATTCCATCGAGTCCTGTGAGGCGGCTGGGCTCGGTGGTCCTCGTGACGGCCGTCGGGCGAGAGGCAAGACGGCGGCCCGGCCAGAACGGCCAAGGGCGAGGGCAGCAGGAGCGAGGGCAGAGAGGTGGCGGGCGGATGCGGGCTCGCGAGGGCGGGAGGAGGTGGCGCGAGAGGAGAGAGAGGGATCCGGCCCGGTATTTAAGGGGGCGGGATGAGGTCGCGTGGGAAGGGGCAGGAGGCGTGCCGGGACTTCAGACGGTGGCGGCGCCGGACTCCGGGGAGGAGTCCCGGTCGAGGACGACGGGCAAGGCGGCGCGGAGCTGGGCCGTGGCCTAGCTGGGAGCTGGGCCGGCCCAGTTCGAGGGAAATTTTTTTTAACATTTTTTTTAAAACAGAGACAAAAATAATAATAAAACCAAAGAAATAAAAAATTTATATAGGCATATAATATATCAAAATTTTCAGAAAAAGATTTCCTACAACATGGACATTTCTATAGCATTAAATAAAATTCACACAACTTCAAATAAAGCAAAGAGTGCTTCTGGTCCAATAAAATCCAATAAAAATCATTTTAAAAATACCAAAATGAATTCAAATTTATTTCTCTCCATTTTTCTGATGTAGGGAATCATGTTACCCTATTTTCCATATATTTTATTTTTGGAGAAAAATAATTTGAATAAAACTCCAATAACTCCAAATTGAAAGTAAATTCAAAAGAACTTTGAATTTATTTCTTTGAAACTCCCAACTCATATTTCATTTGTTTTGAAGAAGTCATTTTATCTTTGCTCGTGAAAATCATTGAGTTGCATAAAGTTTCAGAATTGGAAAGATTTTCCAAATGAAATTCAAATATTTTGAACACCCCTTGTCATTTAAATAAATGGAAGAAGTCATGTCATCTTCTCTCCAGGGTTTTGTGATGAAAAGAATTTGAATTCCCGAAGATCATAAAAGCAAAATGAAAGTTTGGGAAAGTCCTTTTATTCCCTCTCATTTAACTTTCAAAAAGTTTCGAATTCACTCACTTTCAGTCAATCAATCAAACAATCAATCAAAACTATCTATTTGTTTATAACATTCCAAAATTTAGAATTTTGGGATGTTACAATATGATGCTGCCCTAATTGGTTACATTTGTTTTGCTTACAATAGGGCATAGCTTTCCTCTTTTATTCGCAATATCCAGATTGCAATCTCAGTTTCTTGCCTGTTCTTCGTTTGCTCGCAGGAAATAGACCCTCGTGGTCAGGTTGATCGTGCTCCGGCGTGGTCAATAACCCCTCGAAAGTTGGTTTAGCAATTGCTAAGGCGCGATGTCTTCGCACGTTCATAGTCGGATCGTCAAAGTTGACTCCCACAGAAAACGATTGCAATCTCATCGAAACATCGGGACACCTTCGCCTCTATCACTACCCGGTGCACCAAAGATGTCGGGGGAAACGACACCTATGGAATCACGAGGAATTCCTTTTGCTACGGTTGGAGGGCGCGGGGATGTGGTAAGCACGTGATTGAGAGATCAATGTGGGGGGGTTATCCAGGTTCGGGCCGCGAGTGACGCGTAATATTGTACTCCTGCTAGTTTTTGTTTATCTTGTGTTCTTGGACTAGCTACAAGGCATGCAGGGTCCAAAAAGTCTGAATCCTCTCCCAGTACGCCGCGGGCCTCCTTTTATAGACAAAGGGGCTGCCATAGTGGCACACAGGAGGTGGAAAGCTATACAGTGGTTGAGTCTATCCTCTGGCATCATAGGACAAAGGCATTTAATGCGCTGCCGACGTGCCCTTCTTGCTTTATCGGGGACAGCAAGGAAGCTCATCCCAGCTGTCGCCGCCTCGCCTGGCTTCGACATGTGTCCTAACTGACCAGGCGGGTGGTGCCACGCTGGCTGGCTGTTGAGTTGATGCGGTGGCAGAGCCTTCACGAAGATCTGCATGCCTCCACGCAGGTGCTTGCTGAGTTGGCCTAGAGGCCGCACGTCGCCACGCAGGTGATCGCCTAGTTGGTGTGTTGGCAGTTGCATGGGAGCAGCGGCGGAGCTTGGTCAGATGTGGGCCTGACTGCGGCCCCGCCGGTGTCTTCGGCAAGAGTCTTGTCGGGGCCCCAGCAAGGGTCTTGCCATGGCGTCGTGGTCATCCCCGCAAGGGGCTTGCTGGGGGTCTCGTGTGTATCCTTGGCAAGGATCTTGCCGGGGGTCTCGTGTTTATCCTTGGCAAGGATCTTCGTCTTCTGGTTATTTATCTAGTCTTGTATGCTCTTGGTCTTCACAAAGATCTACATGCCACCATGGGGGCGCCTCCCGAGCTTTGGTTCCAATGTGGTTGAGGGTGTCGGAACTCTCAGGCTCGAGGGTGGCAGCCCTGCTGGCGTTGGGCAAGTTGCCCCGGCAAGGCTCTTGCCAAGGCTGTGGAGACCGCCCCAGCAAGGACCTTGCCGGGGGAATCCACCTCGCCCTTCTGCTCTTTGTGTCTTCGGCTCAGCGTTGGTCTGGTCATCTTGTGCCTTTGCTTCCTCTGCCCCACCACGCGTGGCCAGGGGCGTGGGGCTGAGACTCCCGCGCACAAGTAAAGGGGTGCAAAAAGGGACCCCTACTTTGGTACACCGACAACTCCGCAGCTCCGTCTTCACTTCCACGCTTCCCTCGCGGATGGTGTAGTGATGAGGACATGACTACCTTGGATACGACCAAAAATATTGCATACATGCACATTTGTCAGGTGATTTCTAGTACAAACTATTCAATAATCTATTTATGTTATCCAGAACAAAAATACTTCACAAACTTTTGTGGTTTGTCTAATTGCAAGTGTATGGAACATTTGTACAATCCACATATGAAGATAAGGGAAAAGGAGAAGTTTAGGTTCTGTTCAAAAAGTCCTCTTACGTCACTTTTGGCCCAAGAGAAAATAGAGTCCAAGTCTCTCATGTTCTGGATTCAGATTCGGACTGCACAAACATACCAGACTCAAAACGCCAACAACTTTTTCATCCGGACTCCAAATTGGGTGATTCTTTTTTGATGCAAAGTAGATTTCGTGCTCTCTCCAACCCAATTGGAATCACCTTCAAATTCGTCTGGAGCGTTGAGATATCGATGAAACAATCTGACGCTGTAGCAGAATCTGAGTCAAACAATAAGTCCAAAGGTGTTGCATCACCTCCACTTGGGCCCATGAGACTTGTACGACCTAGGGTTACTTTTAGGCTTCCTTGGGACGTCCTCCCACCTCCTTGGCCGCCACCCCTTGCTTCTATATAAGTAGATCCATCTAGTAGCTTTTTGCTTGGGATATGTTTAGTTAAAAGTTAGCCATTGCAACTTCATGTACTTCGTTTGACAATATTCATCACATTAATCCATCCCAACATTGGTGAATAAACCTTACGTGCATCAATTTTACATGCTACAACATGCTTAAATAAGAAAACATGCAATAAGTCATTTGACATAGAATGATCACCAAGATTAGAGGTCATATCAAAATGATTAAACATTGGCACAATTCTAAATGCAAAGGTGTCCCATCTTTCGATGAGCTGGTGGCTATTGTTTTAAAGGAAGTCGACTTTGATGATCTGACTACGAACGTGCAAGGACGCCGCGCCTTAGCAATCGCTAAACCAACTCCGAGAGGTTATTGACCACGCCGGAGCACGATCAACCTGACCACGAAGGTCTGTTTCCTGCAGGTAAACAAAGAACAAGCAAGAAACTAAGATTGCAATCTGGATATTACGAATATAAGAGGAAAGCTTTATTGATCAAGGTGGGGTTACGTAGCGTCTTTATGCAGTCGTTGAACACAAGCGAAATGCATAAGTTGCAGCTATGACAAACTTTAATCTAAACAAAACCTAAAGTATAAACGATGCCCTAAGGGCTATATATATGGAGGAAGAGGGGGGAATTTCGTGGCCCTTGGAGGAGGGGTCCGAAACCAACCCGAACCCTTGTTTCCCCACACATACGGACTCTAAAAACAGCCTATACTGAAGTATTTCTAAATTACATGGGCCTGGCCCAAAGATAAGGTGACGCAGCACGTAGAATAGCCTCGGGACGAAAATTATGAAGTGGCATCTTGTGTATTTCGTCCAAGGCTTCATGCCCTAATTATGGTGGCTTCATAGTCCTGAAATCATCACTTGTAACTCCCTTGTCTGTTCTTGTCTCCCTTGCTCATGTCATCAACTCCATGCTTGTTCTTACTCCAATGTTCATCCTTCTCCAAGCTAGACCCTTCATTTGTAAGCAAAACAAATGTATCCAATTTAGGCAGCATCATATTCTCTTGAACATTAGAATCATTACCAAGAAACAAAAGTACCTGATAATTTAATTAGCGTGCGCGAGCTCTAGTAATTTGTCCAGTATGTATAGCAGCAGGGGATGTGGGTGTAACAATGGTGTTGATGTCCTCATCATCCTCCCCTTCTTCAAATGAAGTCGTCCTCAACGGAAGCTCAACTTCCTCACCCAAATAAGGCTTTAAATCTGCGATGTTAGAAGTGGGACTTACCCCACAATCTGATGAGGACATCAATACCATTGTTACACCCACAACCCCTACTGCAACATATACTGGACCAATTACTAGAGCTTATGCGCCAATTAAATTATCGTGTACTTTCGTTTCTTGGTAATGATTCTAATGTTCATGAGAATATGATGCTGCCTAAATTGGATACATTTGTTTTGCTTACAAATGAAGGGCCTGGCATGGAGAAGAGGGATGAACACTGGAGCAAGACCGAGCCTGGAGATGATGAAATGCGCAAGGGGAACAAGAATGGAGTTACAAGTGATGATTTCAGGACTTTGAAGCCACCATAAGGAGTGCATGAAGCCTTGGACGAAATATACAAGATGCCACTTCGTAAATTTCGTCCAGAGGCTATTCTAGGTGTTGCGTCACCTTATTATTGGGCCAGGCCCATGTAATTTCGAAATACTTAAGTATAGGTTGTTTTTAGAGTCCGTATGTGTGGGGAAACAAGAGTTAGGGTTGGTTTCGGACCCCTCTCTCAAGGGCCGCGAAATTCCCCCCTCTTCCTCCATATATACAGTCCTTATGGTGTCGTTTAGACTCTGGGTTTTGTTTAGATTAAAAGTTCGGCATAGCTGCAACTTCGCGTACTTTGTTTGTGTTCAACGACTAGACAAAGGCGTCACAGAACCCCACCTTGATCAATAAAGCTTTCCTCTTATATTCGCAATATCCAGATTGCAATCTTAGTTTCTTGCTTGTTCTTCGCTTTACTGCAGGAAATGTAACTTCGTGGTCAGGTTGATCATGCTCCCGCGTGGTCAATAATCTCTCGGAGTTGGTTTAGCGATTGCTAAGGCGCGACGTCCTCGCATGCTCGTAGTCAGATCGTCAAAGTCGACTTCATCCTAAATGATAGCCACCATCTCATCGAAAGACGGGACACCTTTGCCTCTATCACCTGCTAGACAAACGGAGGGTACGAGTGCAAATATCAATAAGAGAGGGGATGTCTGCCTGTCTATGCACGTGCGTGTGAGAGATGGGTCGAGAGGTATGCAAGGATGACGAGGGGGGACGATATGGTTCTGGTAAGCAGACGTAGCTACATAGGAAGATCAATCGTCGTGTGTCCAAGAAAGGGAGACTTAACTAGTGAGGATGGTGTACCCCTTTTATGTACACTACGATCTGCCTAGTTGTTGTGTGCTCTTGTTATCATGGTTTGGCAGTAAACTCTATATACAATATATATTATGAACCTATCATCTGCCAACTATCCTTACTTCTGGAGCCTATTTTTTCTATAATTGTGCCAGACTATATTAATGCACACACCATATTACATCACACATGGGCTCTCTCATCAGAATCTAGTGATAGCACACAAGGGTTTACAGGGAGCCCCCATATTAGAATATCCTCTGCATTACAAAGTTAATCTCACTAGTAGTAATGTTTTCATGCTTCTCAGATATTATACGTAATCACGGTGAATATAAGAATCCGCGGATCAGAAGAATATTGTGGAACACTACAACAACTTACAAAATTGACACCAAGGCATTGAGTGCCATTCTGGATGCAATGAAACTCATACGCTCCCCACCTGCAGATTCTTGTTCAGAATGTGATCCTAATGACTATTCTAACCTCGGGGAGTCGAAGGCAGATGGCCTGCCCTGTTCACCCATCAAGGTGCCTATTCTAATTTGGCAAGGTTTTGTTGATTGCACCTATCTTGCATAAGGTTTCTTGCATTTCTTCTACTTTGTTGCATCGTCATCTGCTTAGTTTACTCATCATATATGTTAAGATGCCATGCCCATCCATTATCAATACATATTCCATCTGTCACATACCATGTTTTCCCACTCAAATGTTGTTCTTGTGCATCAGACATAAAAAAGGAAGAGGGTGATTGCCGAACCTGAAGGAGCACCAGCAAAGTCCTTGGAAAACGTGGTGGTGCCAGAGAAATCTAACAACACCCCACTTATATTGGCTCTACAACTAGTGACACAAAATGTAGGACCGACTCCAGCAGATTGTACCCATACTTCACTGGCCACACCACTAGCCCCACCACACAGGACCTGCACTCCAGCAAAAGGTATGCCGATTTCAGTTGCCATAGCACCAGCCGTACCACAGAAAAATCCCACTCCAACAAAAAGTATAGCAAGTCCACCAGCCGAAGACCTATCCCAACTATAGAGACGGGCAATTCCTGCAGACTGGAACCCTTCCAGTTATACCCAGTTTAAAAGACAATGCTTTCAAAGTTGTTAGGGACTATGTGCATATATTCCCATCATGGGAAGATTATAGTGAAGACAAACACCATTTTCACATCTTCATGTCCCACTTACGTGTAAGTGCTATTATTCATGGTGATTATTTTCCCGTTTTCTGCTGATTGAACACATCAATGATTTACATTACATTGTTGTAAGTAGGCGAGGGTCAATATGGATAGTCATGACAAGCAAAGCTTGCTTGTGCTTTTCAAGGAAGCATCAGCAGTATCGGCGTTACATGAGGAAATCACACTTTGATGGCAAGTCTATAAACGAATTTCCGGTGAAGTCTCATGTGCTAAATTTAGAAGACATTGAATGCAAAAACCTTGTTATGCACTGGTCTCATTCCCGGGATGAGGTATTGTTTATGATATCACATGACAATTTGAACTTCTACTTTTCCGCATGTTCCTTACAGATCTCTTTTCCAGGAAATCTGTTGGAAGAAAAATTCGGTTTGAAAAGGACGACAAGATATCGCAAATATGCTGCCCGCTGGTTTGCTCTTGTTAGTACCCGTTGTCCTTTATCACTGTACTTGCATTCATATATGGTTCATCATGTGACAGCAGTATGCATGATAGCTTGCTTATCAATTGTTCTCATCAAATTATCTGATCTGTATGAATGGTTACATTAGTGTAGAATAGATCCAATGCCAATGAAAAATTTTAGCTCTGCATTGTTCTTGTAAGTACCTATTGTCCTTTATCAGTGTACTTATATTGACAACTAGTTGTTCATTTACCATCACTCTGCAGCTTATTTTCCTTTTCCCTCCATTTTCTACACATCAGATCTATATTTACTCTTACCATAAGGTTGGATAACACCGATGGTACTCAAGAAGTTTAGGTCTGCATTGCTCTTGGCTGTACCTTTTGCCTGTATCGTTGTACTTACATTTATAGCTACTTGGTTATGTAGCATCCCTCTTCATCTTATCTTAAATATTTTCCATTTTTTCTTATATTATCACATCTATATTTACTCTTAACAAAATGTAGAATAAAGGCAATGCTTATGAAGAAGATTTTGTGGTAAACTTCTTTAATTGCCCCCCCCCCCCCCGCATCAGCGTGTACAAGGGCTTTATAGAGCCTGTCTTCACCACTAATGTAAGTTTGTCCTTCTCAAGCTTCAAACTTTGTTGTATATATTTGGTTAGGCACGACTACAACAGCTGTTTATTTTTGGTGTTTGCATCAAATTGCATGTTTAAAGTTTATTATGTAGTTCATAAACAAAAGTTTGTCCTTCTCAATTTAAGTTTTTAGTTGTACAACCAAGTTCCTTCTTCATACCATGTAAATTAAACTATACAGAGCAAGTGATCTTCTTTTTCACTGCATGTATGCTTCTGTTCTTGATCCGTAATCCAGTGGTGTTGTGAACCTACCCACTACAGCACAATGCCATATTCTGCAATGTCTTAACTACGAACAATGTCATATTATTCTACTATTATTTAATTTGTCTCTTAATTTGCCAATCTGAAATGGGATAAATTGACAGCAAACCATTGGTACTTACGAGTTCTTGATCTATAATCCAGTGGTGTCGTGAAGCTGCCAACTCCTTCACAATGTCATTTTCTGCCATGTCTTAACCTGAATAATACCATATTGTGTTAATGCTAATTTAAACCGTCTCACTTTAATCGTCAATAAGAAATGTGATGAATTGTCAGCACTGGTACTTATATGTGCAAAACCTGTCATCTGTCTGCTTGTTTCTCTTTCTGAGTGAGGAGGATATAAGTGTCAAACAAGCACAGTCTCATCAGCTTGCTCAGCTGCTTGTGCTGCAGCTCCCGAGCAGGGCTAACCTTTCTTCAACTCTATTGAAGTGCTGTCGGTTTTGTATATTATTTTTTCAGCGTGTTTATTTGCACTGGTGGCGATCTTTGATGCCCAGTGTATGTAATCTGTTGTTTGCTTGTGCTTTATTATCATAGTGGCGAACTTTGATGCCCAGTGGATGTAATATGCCATAATTTCTTTATTGTATAGTCTAGGTTTTTTATTATTCACAATGCTACAGTTATTTTACTCTATATATATCCTATCTTCGCAGTAAACTAACCAAACTATAAAATTATGGTACATAATTGGGCCGTCATGTAAATCACTATGTATGGGCCCAGTCATCTTGGTCCGTTAACAGGCCTAAATGTAAACTGGCCCACTAGTAGTTTCGGGCCTTTAATAGGCCGAGTAAACCGCCGGCCATATTTTCACAAGAAAATTCAATGGGCTTTCAGTTGGCTGAAAAGTAGCTTGGGCCTGAAACGTGCCGAATAGCTCACGGGCAAACAGCAGGCCGAAATACACCCCGGGCCATGATTGTGCCAATCACATCACGGGCCGTTAACAGGCCAAAATTGTCTCAGTCTTTGTTTATCCAAATCAGATTATTGGCTGTGAGCAGGCCAGATGCAAAGCGGGCCATAGTTAGGCCCAACTATATGACAGGCTTTTAATAGACCGTAATAAATATAGGGTCGAAATGTTAAACGGGCATTTAACAAGCCGAAACTAATATCAGGCCGTATTACTAAATTGGCCTTTAGCAAACAGAACTCCTGACCGGGCGTCAAGTGGGCCCAAAAGCACAACGTCAAGTTGACCGGCTGAATCTGATATGGGCCATAATTTAGCCCAAAGGCTCTTAAAGGGTCGGATCTGATCTGGGCCATAATATGGCCTAGAACGTGGTAGGCTATTAACGTGCCAGATCTCATATGGGCCCTTATTAGGCCCAGAACATGGCAGGCTGTTAATGGACTGGATCAAATATGGGCCGGCATTTGGCCCAAAACATGGCAGCCTATTAACGAGTCGGCCCACTAGTGTCTTCAATATCTTGTGGGTCTATAGCTAGGTCGGCCCATTATATGCTCCAAAATCTTATGGGCCTTTATCTAGGCCGGCCCATTATGGTCCGCAAAATCTTGCGGGCCGTTAGTTGGGCCGGCCCATTTAATCTTTGTGAGCCAGTTTTGGGCCGGTCCACGTGTCAACATATCATAGGCGCATCTCGCCCATTGGATGAGTGACACCTTGCCAACGCGGAGCTGACACGTGGTTCCGTCGGCCAATGAGAATTTTACACGTGGAAAATCGGTATTGGTCGTGGCTGTTAGCGGGTTATCGGATCCTGTTGAGGACATCAATACCATTGTTACACCCACAACCCCTCCTGCTATATATACTGGACCAATTACTAGAGCTCGCGCACGCTAATTAAATTATCAGGTACTTCCGTTTCTTGTAATGATTCTAATGTTCATGAGAATATGATGCTGCCTAAATTGGATACCAGTGGTACGCGTCGGTCCTAAACTAATGGTTTTTTACCCCTTTCCGCGACGGCATTTGGAACCGTCGCCAAGTGAGTATGTGCTATAGGGTGTCCTTCCCACACAACCCAGAAATCGTCGGGGATAGGCCCTTCTAGGACCCAGGTTGGGGCCGTGTGTGATCGGGCGAGGCACCGAGACCCAATCATTTCCGTAGGTATGTACATCCCACGTGGTAATCCGAGAAAATCATTTCCGTAGGTATGTACATCCCACACGGTAATCCGAGAAAATCATTTCCGTAGGTATGTACATCCCACACGGTGAATCCCAGAAAAACATTTCCATTCGTATGTATATCACAGACAGTCAATCCAGGGAATACGTTTCCGTTCTTATGTACATCCCACACAGTCAATCCAGGGAAAACGTTTATGTTCGGATATACATCCCACACGGTTTTATGTATACGCTCGTGTGTGAAAGGTGTAACTATCACACACGCTCTGCCTTGGTTAACGTTTGCTTTCATTAACTACATCACACATGATTTGATGTAGAAAATTGTGTGGCATTGGGCTATCCATCGCAAGCGCTTTTACTGTTAGAACCGTTTGCAAAGGTCCATGACCATCTGTTCTATTTTTATTTTGGCTGTAATTTATTATTATTATTGGATTGGAAATTTTGAAATATGAAACGTGCAATTCAAATTCTCAGCACAATGGTTCAACAACGAATCCATAAATAAAATTGCCAGTACAATATGTTCAGTAATTACAGGACTAGTTAGCAATTAACTATGATGAACCATGATTTAAAGCGATAAAGGTGAAGAGACAAGTGTAAATCATTTTGACTGCCGACAGTGTTGAAGAAGCGGAATGCCCATAATGTGCCTTCCTGCATGCCATAGGCACGAACCACTTTTGTCGAACCCCTTGTGACGATCGCCCGCCCATCCTTCACCGCCTTCAGGAAGACTTCTAGAGCATTATCATGGTAGCATGAATTATATACTTTAACCTTAGTTGCCTCCACTCCGGTCATGTAGTTTGCAAGGTAATCACCAGTAAATAGCTTCGGAAACCACTGAAAAGATACTGAGGTCTAATAGAGTAACTTGTTGTGGGCAGGGGGAAAAGGCAACACATTACTTACCATCCTAAAGTTTACTGTTGTCTTCGAGAAAGTGTAAATAAAGAGCTTAATTCCAATCACCCGTTTCTTTCACCTAACAATCTTTCTTAGTTTCCTCACTTGACGCTTGTTCATGAATATCTCATTGCCCCATATGCAAAAGGGATCGAAGCATGGATCAGTACCCCTCATATATGTCCCTACAAGCAACTAGTAAATGTTAGAATCTAAACTGAGGTTGCACAAATGATGTAAAATACAACTACCTATGTACCAAACTACAAGTTTTTTTTGAGATTTCAATATGAACTACATACAAATGTATATAGAATTATAGATATAGTTTAGATTAGAATCTAGATTCACTCATTTTGCTCCTTATGTAGTCTAATTGGAATCTCTAAAAATACTTATATTAGGAATAGATGGTGTATAAGACATGGGATGCAGCTAACCTCGACTGACAAACAACAAAGACGCCCATTGTAGCAATGTAAGTACATGGAAAGCCAATGTTAACTACAAAAGGGTTAACATCCACCAAAAATTGCAAATGGTAATAAAACGGCAGCATCTGTAGTGATATCTTCATTTCGAAAGAGTAGCACAGTAGAAACAGGACAAATTAATAAATGGATACAACTGTTAATTGCAACAGGCTTAACAACATCCTAATTCATGTTTTTTAAGTTTGTAGCCATTGAAATATAACACTTTAAAAATGGATACAACTGTTAATTGCAACAGGCTTAATGGCCACTGAAACCGGTACTGATAAAAATGCAATTGGCGGAGTTAAACATCACAAGGCAGTTGCTGCCAGAGCAGATAATGGCCCAGTAAAAAGGTAGGGAAAATAGCTCAAACATGTTAGGCATGTTTACTACAACATGCTTAATACATCGACAGTACAAAACATAGCCATTAATTGCAACTAGTATTGGTAAGATTGAACTGGTGGGTACATACTTGGTAAGTCCTGAGAGGTAGTTGCTGGGGCACTTCATCTTGACCAGAGCCCGCCCAAAGTCAGCGGCGGCGGAGGCGGGCTATTCCTCCGGGTCGAAGCGTGGATCAGTGCCACTGACATGTGTACCTACAGGCAACCAGTAAATCATAGAAGTTAAACTGCAATTACACAAATGATGTGAAATACTTTAAGACATGGGATGCAGCTAACCTTGACGGCAAACAACAACATCAGCCGTTATGACCCTGCGTAAGTACATGGACAAGCATGGTAAGTACAAAGGGGTTAGCATCCACCAAAAATAGCAAATGGGGCAGCATCTCTAGTATATCTTCATTGCGGAGAGTAGCATGGTAGCAAATGGACAGATTAAAAAATGGATACAACTGTTAATTGCAACAGGCTTAACAACATCCTAAGTCATGTTTTGTAAGTTTGTAGCCATTGAAATGCAACTATTTAAAAATGGATTCAAATGTTAATTGCAACAAGCTTAATAGATATTGAAACTAGTACTGATAAAAAATGCAATTGGCATGGTTAAACATCACAAGGCAGGTGCTACCAGAGCAGAGAATGGCCTAGATGTCTATAAAAAGGTAGGGAAAGTAGAAAAACGTGTTAGGCATGTTTACTAGAACATGCTTAATACATCGAACGTACAGAACATAGCCATTAATTGCAACTGGTATTGGTAATATTTAACTGGTGAGTACATACTTGGTAAGTCCTGAGAGGTAGTTGTTCAGGCACTTCATCTTGGCCAGAGCTCGCCAAAGTCAGCGACGGCGGAGGCGAGCTGTTCCTCCGGGTCGAAGCGTGGATCAATGCCACTGACATGTGTACCTACAGGCAACCAGTAAATGGGTAGAAGTTAAACTGCAATTGCACAAATTATGTGAAATACTGTAAGACATGGGATGCAGCTCACCTCGACGGCAAACAAAGGCATCGGTCGTTATGACCCTGCGTAAGTACATGGACAGGCATGTTAAGTGCAACAGGGTTAGCATCCATTAAAAATAGCAAATGGTAGCATCTCTAGTGATATCCTGAGTCATGTATTGTAAGTTTGTTGCTGGTATTGGTGAAATTGAGCTAGACACGGTAATATTTGAACAAAGACACACGGTGTAGTACTGAAATAAACAAGGCACGAACATGCTTAATACATCAACCATACAAATCATAGCCGTTGCAAGTGATATTGGTAAGATTTAGCTGGTCAGATCTTACCTGTTAAGTCATGGGGGATAGTCGCTGTGGGACTTCATCTGGGCCAGAGCCTGCACCATGTCGGCGGTGGCGGCGGAGGCGAGGTGTTCCTCCGGGTCAACACGCACAGCGGCCATCGCGCCATGGACCGCCATCAGCTCCTGGCGGGGGGATTTGGAGGCATGAGGATGTTTTGCAGGCGCCATTTAAGCAATCAGGCCGGGGACGTGATAGAGATCGGTGGGTTACCTGACTGGATCCGAGCAGAACATATATGTGGTTGAAGTTGTGGTTGCAGCAGCGACGGTTTGAGATGCTTCTAGGGGGAGGCGCGAGGGAGGGCGGGGGGGGGGGGGGGGGTAATTGGGGGGAAGGGGATGTGGTTGGAGGAATAAATTCTAAAATCACGCGCCTAATGAAAATTTCGGCGCGAAACTTGAAACTTGGGCGGCGGAAACACACAACACAGGCGAAGTGCGTAAAATACTCGTGTGCAAGAAAAAAGAAAGTTGGCAGATCCCGTCTCCAAAAAAATGTACACGTGTACTTGAATTTTTCAGTCAATGGTACGCCTAGTTTATTAGGAAATATCGCATAGGTAACTGACTTATGGGTCATTAACGCAAAAAACACAGACGGGTACGGCATAGAAACCGTGTGTTTTGTGATCTTCTAGTGATTAACGCAAAAAACGCACACGGGCACACATGGTAATCAACGCTCAAAGCCCTCAAAGGATTCTCTTACCGACATTGTACGTTAATACTACAAACTTAAAGTACTACTAGTAATTTGCTCTAATACTACAAACTTAAACTACTTCTCACATGCTGCCATCAGGGCATGCTGGCCAGACACCGACGTTCTCCTTCCCGGCCTTGTAGGCGGCAGCCCATCGCGCTTCGATCCCCGCCAAGCTCTCCTCACCACGGCGTGCGGCGTAGTGGGATGCCATCGCTTCGTTACCAGTTACTGTGTGTCGCGGTGCCATGGACGAGCCTGGAGAGAGCTCTGGGATGGAGGGTCCGGCAGTCGTACAGTGCGGTGGTATTCAAGAGCTCAACCACAAACGACAACAGAAATTTGGCTTCCCTTACAATTTTGCTCGTTCATTATCACACACGGTTCATCTCCGTCGCTTAGGAAGCAAATGCGGCTGAGCCTATTGTGTGTTGCATTATGATTGGCTGATACCCCAGCCACACGGATCGCGCATGTGCACCGTTGGATGCGCCGCGATCGAACGGCAATCCACGTCCCTCACATCACACACGTGCACCTGTAGCTGGATTGGATTTATATGCGCTAAATGCCTAGAAAATGCACATAATCCCATAAATATGGTAAATGAGCCCGGAAAAATGCCAAATTTGAACACGGTGATTTGCAGGGTGTATGTTCATCGTAGAAAAAAAACTCCAGGGCAAAGAACGAAGAAAATTTGGATTCCCCTTCAATCTTGAGTATTTCCCTTTCGAAAGCATGGAACTTCCTTGGTGATGGTTCGATTTATGAAGGGCGTGCATGACAACATAAGCCAAACCATCTCAAAATTTTACCAGGGCATGGTGAGGTCATACGATGGCATCATGTCAGGCGTCATATTTTTAAGCATTTATTTCATTTTTTATAGTTGGAAACCCAACAAACAAACATCTGTGGTTGACTATTGCCACACATTTCATCGAAATATCTGTCCATTCCTTGTAAAAGGCATGAGAATTTACTAAATGGCACGAGCATGGTTTTCTAGGTCATTCTTGCGGACCCTTTCATGCATCAATTGTTTGAACTTGAATTATGCGCATTAATGCCTAGGAAATGCACATAACCCCCTAAATATGGCAAATGAACCCAAAAAAGTGTCAAATTTGAACACGGTGATTCAAGGTTGTATGTTCATCGTAGAAGAAAAACTCATGGACAAAGGACAAAGGAAATTTGGACCCCCTTCAATGTTGGTGATTTCCCCCTTGAAATCATGAAACTTCCTTGGTGATGGTATGGTTTATGAAAGGCGTGCATCACGACATAAGGAAAACATTCTCCAATTTTTACTAGGGCATGGTGAGGCCATACCACGGCACCACGCCAGGCGTCATGTTTTCCAACCATGTGTTTCATTTTTTGTATAGTAGTTAACCGAGTAAACGACGCGTTTATGGTTGAGTATTGCCACACATTTCCTTGAAATATCTGCCCATTCCTTGCAAAAGGAATGAGAATGTGCTAAATAACATGAGCATGGTTTTCCAAACCGTTCTTGTGCACCTTTTCATGCACCGGTAGTTCGAATTTGAATTATGTCCATTAATGCCTAGAAAATGCACATAATCCCCTAAATATGGTAAATGAGCCCGGAAAAATGTCAAATTTGAACACGTTGCATTTCAGGTGGTATGTTGATCACTCGAAAAAAAACTCAATGACAAACTAGGAAGGAAATTTGGATTCCCCTTCAGTGTTGGTGATTACCCTCTCGAAAGCATTGAACTTCATCGGTGATGGTTCGATTTATGAAGGGCGTGCATGACGACAAAAGCCAAACCTTCTCAAATTTTTACCAGGGCATGGTGAGGTCATACCATGGCACCATGCCAGGTGTCATGTTTTTTAAGCATTTGTTTCATTTTTTTCTGTAGTTGAAAACCCAACAAACAAATATTTGTGGTTGACTATTTCCACACATTTCAACAAAATATCTATCCATTATTCCTTGTGAAAGGCATGGGAATTCACTAAATGGCACGAGCATGGTTTTTCCAGGACATTCTTGTGGACCCTTTCATGCATCGATTGTTTGAACTTAAATTATGCGCATTAATGCCTAGGATATGCACATAATCCGCTAAATATGGCAAATGAACCCAGAAAGGTGCCAAATTTGAACATGGTGATTTGTAGGTAGTATGTTCATCATAGAAAAAAACTCGTGGACAAAGGACAAAGGAAATTTGGATCCCCCTTCAATCTTGGTGATTTCCCCCTCGAAACCATGAAACTTCCTCGGATGATGGTTCGTTTTATGAAAGGCGCGCATGACGACATTTTTACCAGGGCACGGTGAGGTCATACCATGGCACCACACCTGGCGTCATGTTTTTCCAAGCATGTATTTCATTTTTGTATAGTTGTTAACCCAGTAAACGATGAGTTTATGGTTGACTATTGCCACACATTTCCTTGAAATATCTGCCCATTCCTTGGAAAAGGCATGAGAATGTACTAAATAGCACTAGCATGGTTTTCCATACCGTTCTTGTGCACCTTTTCATGCACCAATAGTTTGAATTTGAATTATGTGCATATTTAATGCCTAGAAAATGCACACAATCCCCTAAATATTGTAAATAAGTTCGTAAAAATGTCAAATTTGAACACGTTTCATTTGAGGCGGTATTTTGATTGTTGGAAAAAAACTGAATGACAAACTAGGACGGAAATTTGGATTCCCCTTCAATCTTGGTGATTTCCCTCTCGAAAGCATTGAACTTCCTCGATGATGGTTCGATTTATGAAGGGCATGCATGACGACATAAATCAAACCTTCTCAGCTTTTAACCAGGGCACGGTGAGGCCATACCATGGCAGCATGCCAGCCATCATGTTTTTCAAGCACATATTTCATTGTTCTATAGTTGATAACCCGGTAAATGATGCATTTGTAGTTGACTATTGCCACACATTCCATTGAAATCTCTGCCCATTCCTTGTAAAAGGCTTGAGAATTTACTAAATACCACGAGTATGGTTTTTCCAGACCGTTCTTGTGCACCCTTTCATGCACCAATTGTTTGAATTTGAATTACGTGCATTAATGCCTACAAAATGCACATAATCCCCAAAATATTGTAAATGAACTCGGAAAAGTGTCAAATTTGAACATGGTGATTAGCAGGGTTTATGTTCATCGTAGAAAAAAAACTCATGGATGAAGGACAAAGGAAATTTGGATTCCCATTCAATCTCGGTGATTTACTATCGCGCACGATTCATCTCCGTCGCCTCTCCGAACTGTGTGTGTTCACTCACACATGCAAAAGGAAAAGACAACCCTCGCCCACTTCGTCCCCACTCAATCATCGCGGACTCCTCCACAACTCTGCACCCTAAGCTCGACGGCTGTTGGTGGCGGGCGTAGGTCGCGCTCCAAACGGCACCGTTCGCCTCCACCGCTTTTCGCCGCCTATCTGCAACGACATTCTAGACCCTGGTCGACTGGGGTTTTCTGTGGGATTGGGCCGGGGATTTTTCTCATGGAGAAGGTAATCAACTTAATTAGCAAAATATTCACTCATCTCCTATCGCAGTCCGTCCGTCACTGATAATCAACCGGCGGAAATCGTTGTGGAATCATTTTTGTTCTAGCTGATTCGTGGATGTTCATTCATATGTGCATAGTGCGAGCACAAATTGGGCAACGGTGGTTGTGTGGCCAGTCGGAAACAAAGTTCTATCTCACCATTCCGGATGACTTCATGGAGCGCTCGGTATGTTCAATCTCAACCTACCACGGTCGGCATGGCCTAAATTTGTGAACATATACCGTCTGTTGCTACATTATCTATATATTTGCATCAAATCTTTGTATATTTTTAATTCTATATTTTTGTACTTTGCTTGCATCTATATATGGATATGTTCTATCAGTTACTCCCATATTTGCATCTTGCTCGGGTATTTCGATATATCTAATTTACGATCTTAATTTTCATTTCAAGCAGTACATCCCTTGCTTTGCAAGAACAGGAGTAGAAGGAAATCTTGGGCTTTACTTTGCTGATGACTCCCAGGATGTCATATTGACAATGCAACATGGATTTACAATGACGGTTAGCGTAAAACTTGATAAAGATGGTCACTCCTATTTTAATACGGACCTTTCGATAAAAATGTCTAAGTGTTATGAACTGAAAGCTGGCAATAAAATTCTAGTGCGTGCGCCACAACCTAGTCTAATTAACATGGATGTTTACTTCCCCAATGTCATCAGCCGATCAAAGTCTGATCGAGGTTAGTGGCCTTTCAACTTTCTCCATGCTGCCATATTAATATTTAAGCAACCAATTGATCACTATTTAAGCAACCAATTGTGATATCATATTCTGACTCTGTTCCTAGGCAGTAACAAATTATGTTTACCAATTTATGCGCACTATATATTCTCTTGCCATGTACTGAATAAATAATACCTTTCCACCTTTTAAGCAGGATATGTTGGATGCATAGTGAACGATTTGTATGTTACTAAGCATACCAAATTTCACTCGAAGGTCTTGAAGCATGTCATAAACTTTGTTGATAATCTGACAGAGATAGCATAGCGTATGAATGCTGGATTTTGGATGGGATTAATTAGACCTATGGTGCACACGGTGAACAAGACCAATTGTGTGCCCAAAGCGCTGGTAAAAAGTCTTATTTTAATGTTGATGCTCATAAACTATATATATCTTTAACGATATGTTACAATTGTTTTTTATTCTACATGTCAATGTAAATTGCCCTCGTAGCAGTTCTGGATCGATTTCAGCGTGGTCGAATTACACTTGTGCTCGCTAATAACGCCAAAGTGATTGCAAGGTACTGCATTTCCGCATAAAAATGGAACCATTCAAATTAACAAGTTCTCGCTTCTCGTGGCAATGCATCCATATTGGAAATTTGGAGACACTGTTTCTACTCTGCTCTACCAAGGCACGGAGGGCTCTTCCTTTTCATTGACGAGATGCCGAGTCGCCGTGATCAAGCTGCTTCTAGTGGATAGTTGTGGTTGTTGGCCCTCAGCCTCTTAAAATGTGCTAACTGTCACTATATATGTTAAGTATGTAGATATGGACCATATGGTTGTTGGCCCTTAGCCTCTTAAAATGTGATAGTTGTTACTATGTTAAGTTTGTAGATATGGACCATATGGTTGTCAAAACCGTGTTACTTAAGATCCCCCTTTTGTCGAATAGTGTAACCACTATATATATGTTACTCAAATGATGTTACCCAAGTTCATAAATTTTCATGGAAAGTATTAGTATCTTACACAGTTCATTGAGTTTAAGCGTGTGCCCGATGTCCTGAAGGCATTTGCATATTAACTGTCCATATTGCAAATTCACACATGTTCACATAATGAAACGTATGTGTAACATACTAATCATCGCACACGAGTACTCGCAGACGCATCGTGTGCGATACTCCTAGCCATCGCAAGCAACTAGTTTGCATTTTTCAAAGTTTTTTGTACACACAGAATCACACACGAAGTAATCAGATTGACCGTCTGTGTTGTAATTTCTCATCGCAAACAGTTCATCCGAGTCGGCTGTTTGCCATGTATCACACACATCTTGTTTACACGACTCATTTGTGTTCTTTTGGCTCATCGCAAACAGTTCATCAATGTGAATTGTATGCTGCATATCACACACATCTTGTTAAGTTAAACCGTTTATATTGTGTTCCCTAATCTAAAACAGTTCGTCCGAGTTAACCGTATGTCATATATCGCACACACATTGATATGGCTGCCCATTTCTGTTGTTCTACCTCATCGCAAACAGTTCAAATGGATTAACCGTGTGTCCTCCACCGCACACACATTGTTATGGTTGCCCATTTCTCTTGTTCTGCCTCATCGCTGATAGGGGCGAAGTGTAACATCCCAAATTTTCAATTTGGAATGTTATACAAAGGTCATCCAGGCATACCATATTTTAATGCATCTTCGTTCCGCAATCCTCGAAATCCTAAGCAACTCAAGGACCCTCGGAGAGAGTTGGGGATTTTCCGGTTTTCATATTTTGATTTTTATCAAATACTGAGAACGAGGATTTTTGATTTTAATTATTTTTCTCTCCAGAAAAATATTTCATATTAAAATATATGAGAGGAGATAATATGACTTCTCCAAAATAATTGAAATATTGGAGGAAAAATGTTAGAATCATTATTTGGATTTTATTTGAGTTTATTTTGAATTTTATTTGCATTAGAAAAATTTGCACGTTTTTGAAAACTGCATTTTAGGGCCAAGAAAATGTTCAACTCGTTCTAAATATTTCATTTAGACAGTGAAAATTTGTTTTGGCATTTTTAGATTTTTATTTTATTTTATAGGAATTTTTTTTGTCGGCGGAACTACTTAAAAATCACACACAAGACCCGATCGGGGTCAAGCTCACCAGCTAGGCTGCCCAAGCCGCCGGGCTGTCGCCTTCCTCCCGCCGCCACAGAGTCCGGCTCGAACTCCGCCGCCGCCGCCTCCCCAAGGCACCGCACACCCTCCTTTAAATACCACCCCCTCTAGCCACCACCACTGCCACTGCCGCTTCCGCCGCCTGGGAGCCGAGCCTCGAGCCACCGGCCCGAGCCTCGCCGAGCCGCCACCGCCTCAGAGACGCCGCCTCCCGCCGCCACTCCCGCCGACGAGCCCGAGCCCCACCGAGCCGAGCGAGGTAGCCGCCACGCCTTTTTCTCAAGAAACTGCTTCGCTTTTTTTTAAACCCTAGTTTTCATTTTTTAATAGATCGGTTTTTCCTGATTTATTTATTTAGCGAAGCGTCATTGCGTCGTTCGCTTTTAACGAACGCGTTCTTCGTTTAGGTTCAGATAACGTTCGTTCGTTAAGCTATTCGTCGCTTTTCTTTTCCCGGATTTATTCCGCAATTTTTCTGATCGCGATTTCTGATCCGATCTTAGTTTCTGTTTATCTTTTCGCTCGTTTATCGGAATCAGGCGATTCAAGCGCCTAGAGTTTCTTCCCGAAACCCTCTTTCTTAATAATCAAATCAAACAAGTTTTTGCCTCTGTAAAATTTGACCTTAGTTCAGATTAGTAAAGGGATCTTATTTCTTTCGCCGTTTGAGTTTTGTTGCTTCGTTTGGTTTGATTCTTTTTGCGAACCGGAGTTCTTATGTTGAACTTTCTGGTCAACCTCTTTTAGTTGAGTTTTACCTGTGCATCTTTGCTTGTTGCTTATGTATGTTATTGTTTGCTTGCGATATAATTCCCGAGTCTGAGCGTGTTACTACGAGTCTCTAGGATTCACGGATCGTCAGCAAGGCAAGTAACACATTGATCATACTCTTTTCATACCCAATTTTTATGCATTAGTTTCAATCCTCAAACATTGCATGATTAGGATGTCATTAATTTGTGGGTTGGGAAGTAGTAGTTGAGGTAGAACCTATTTCCCTGTTACTATCAAACCCTTGGGAGTTACTTCTACGTGTTGTTATTATTGACATGCTATGCTCGTACACGTGGATTGGGTTTGAGTGCATCCATGACAGATGTGAGATTGTTAATCAATGGTTTAAGGTGGCAACTTTAATACACATCTGGGTGGATTGAGGCACCTGGGGAACCCAGTGTTGTCTGTTTTATTTTTTGGAAATCCCGGGGTACCCGTGTGATCTTCCTATGGACCGCCACCCAGGCTCAAAGGGAACTGAGATTATTCATGCTAGAAACTTCCGTGTGCAGCCACAAGCTATTATGGGCTCTAGCATAGTTCAGTAAGTTACGTGAAGCTCTTGAAAAGGTAGATCAATAGGTAGTGGGTTTTGTAGGTTTGGTATGGTCTACCCGGTGTAGAGAGTTAATGTTTCTGAAAGACTATGTCTCGGTCATCCGTTTTTCAAACACCATGTAGTGCGAGAAATCAACGGAGGCGATCGAGTCTTGTGGGGAAAAGTGCGCAAACCTCTGCAGAGTGTACAATCTAATCATGGTTAGCCGTATCCCCGGTTATGGACAATTTTTGAGTATCTAGTATCTGAGTATTCACATGTATCTCATCACTCTTAAATTAATATTGTTGGGATGTTAACTACTTTAATTGGGATTGAGGATGCTGTCAACCATTCTCAATGTTTAACAACCACCATGATAGTTAAATAAAATTTATTCCTTTGTTGTAGGGAAAAATTGGCTTTTCGCAAAACAATAACCATAGAGCTTTCCACCAGCCAAATATGCATGTAGTGGTAGCATTATTCTGTTCTTTTTCTACTGTGTTATATTGCCAGCATATTCCATGTGCTGACCCGTTCTCGGGCTGCAATGTATTATGTTGCAGACTTTTCAGACGAGGAGTAAGGATCGTTAGGTCGTTGTTGCAAATTTCAGCTATGCCGTTGGAGTTGATGGACTCACTTTATCTTCCAAGCCTTCCGCTGTTATCGCATTAGATGGCCTTAAGCCATATTATTGTAATAAGTTCTCTTTGAGACAATCGATGTAATAAGTGTGTGATTGCTACTCTATTATAAATCCTTCGAGTACTGTGTGTGTCAGCATTACTGATCCATGGATGACACTGAAACACAAAGACTTGACCATCTGAGGTCGGGTCGCTACACGAAGGTGTCCCGATGTTTTGATGAGATAGCAATCGTTTTCTATGGGAGTCGACTTTGACGATTGGACTACGAACGTGCGAAGACGTCGGGCCTTAACAATCACTAAACCAACTTCCGAGGGGTTATTGACCATGACGGAGCACGATCAACCTGACCACGAGGGTCTATTTCTTGCGAGCAAACTAAGAACAAGCAAGAAACTGAGATTGCAATCTGGATATTGCGAATAAAAGAGGAAAGCTTTATTAATGAAGGTGGGGTTCTATGACGCCTTTGTCTGGTCGTTGAACACAAACGAAGTACGCGAAGTTGCAGCAATGGCGAACTTTTAATCTAAACAAAACCCAAAGTATAAACGGTGCCCTAAGGGCTATATATATGGAGGAAGAGGGGGGAAATTCGTGGCCCTTGGGGAAGGGGTCCAAAATCAACCCTAACTCTTGTTTCCCCACACATACGGACTCTAAAAACAACCTATACTTATGTATTTCGAAATTACATGGGCCTGGCCCAATAATAAGGTGACGCAGCACCTAGAATAGCCTCTGGACGAAATTTCTGAAGTGGCATCTTGTATATTTCGTGCAAGGCTTCATGCACTCATTATGGTGGCTTCAAAATCCTAAAATCATCACTTGTAACTCCGTTCTTGTTCCCCTTGCGCATGCCATCATCTCCATGCTTGAACTTGCTCCAAGGTTCATCTTTCTTGTCCAAGCTAGGCCCTTCATTTGTAAGCAAAACAAACGTATCCAATTTAGGCAACATCATATTCTCATGAACATTAGAATCGTTACCAAGAAACGGAAGTACCTGATAATTCAATTGGCGTGCGCGAGCTCTTGTAATTAGTCCAGTATGTATAGCAGCAGAGGCTGTGGGTGTAATAATGGTATTGATGTCCTCATCATCCTCCCCTTCTTGAAATGAAGTCGTCATCGACGAAAGCTCATATTCCTCTCCCAAATAAGGCTTCAAATATGCAATGTTAAAAGTTGGACTAACCCCAAAATCTGCAGGCAGCTCAAGTTTATATGCATTATCATTTATTTTCTCTAACACCTTAAAAGGACCATCGGCACGTGGTATTAGCTTTGATTTGCGCAAATTAGGAAATCTATCGTTACGCAAATCTAACCAAACAAGATCAGCAGGTGCAAACACAACATGTTTTCTACCCTTATCTCCTGCAAGTTTATATTTAGCATTCATACGCTCAATGTTTTCCTTAGTTAACTCATGCATTTTTAAAATCAATTCAGCACGTTCTTTAGCATCAAAATTAACCTTCTCCGAAGATGGAAGAGGCAACAAATCAATAGGTGCACGAGGTAGGAAACCATACACAATATCAAAAGGGCACATCTTAGTAGTAGAATGCAATGAACGATTATAAGAAAATTCAATATGAGGCAAGCATTCACTACTGGAAACAGGGAATTCGCCATCAGCCAGCTCTTTGCCATCTGCCAGCTGATGGCAAAGAACGTCTTTGCCATCTTCTTATAAAAAACAGATGGCAAAGAACTGACAGACGGCAAAGAACATGGTTGCCATCAGCCAATTCTTTGCCATCTGCTAGTGGATGGCAAATAATCTTTGCCATCTGCCAGCAGATGGCAAAGAGGTTGACAAATCCTGTGGCCGTCAAGAGTGTAAGGACGTACCAGCCCCACCTCTTTGCCATCTGCCAGCAGACGGCAAAGATTCTTTGCCATCTGCCAGCAGACGGCAAAGATTCTTTGCCATCTGCTGGCAGATGGCAAAGAGATGGGGTTATTTTTTTCCAGGTAAAAAAACAAACTGTGGGGTTATCCCCTCCCTCTCTCCCCACCCATCTAGGTAAAAAAACATACTACGTTCCCATCTCATCCACACACACCGAACAACCCCGTCGATGGCGCTCTAGGCTCGCCCGCCGCCACCCTGTCGCCGGCCCCGTCGCTCCCCGCCTGCCGCCCGCGCGTCACTTCGCCCGTCGCCGTCGCTTCCCCGCTCCATCGCTGCCCTCGCCGCCGCCGCCCTCCCGCCACCTCGCCGCCCGTCGCTCCCTCGCTTCTACCCACGCCGTCGCAGCTCTCGGCCGTCCTCGCTACTGGCGTCCGGCGCGTTGGTAAAGGCCGGGCGCGGGCGGCGGGGATCAGGGTTCGCTACCGACGGACCTCACCGGCTGCCTCCCTACATCTCGCCGGGTCCACGCAGGGCAAGCCGCCCAAGGAGTGCTGCACCGGCGTCAAGACCGCTTCGCCGGCCAGCGTCCTTTGCCTCTGACGACTTCGGCAAGGACTGCGGCATCCCCATGAACCTCACCCGCGCCAAGGGCCTCCCCGGTCGATTTGTGATCTGTCACATGTGGTGTTGGTCTGACCTTGTTTTGATTCTCCTGCAGTGAAATCGCTCGACGGAGCCCCTAACGGCGCCTCATCAAGGTAATTCCCTCTCTCTTCTCCTTTGCAGTTCCTACATTTTGAATCCTCTCTTTATTCCTCAGTAGATCCGCAAGTAAAAAAAACATTAATTAGATCTAATCAGCAGATGCTCCAATCTGACTGATTAAAGAACTGCCGAGAGCTAGAGTCGATTTATATACACCGCCAATTTACACTCTTGAGATAGAAGGGAAAAAAAATGAATTTGTGCGTTGGCCATGACAACAATGCTTTCTTGGACTCTGAAAAAATTTCCGGACACCTCCGCATCTAGAGTACAACAGGACTATCTTTCAGTTGGTCTCGCATGTGAAAAAACAGAACATTTAGATGAGACCCAATCTTCAGCCTCCCACTTGAATCATATCGCTTATTTTACACCTGAATCATATCGGTCACAATCCGTAAAAGTTTCAGAAATTGTCCATTGTCAAGAACAGCGTATGGATTTAGTTCTTGAAATTCTTTCACTACATTGCAGAATCATCCACAAGCAATCAACCAAGCGTTGTAGTCATTGGCAGGTCGATTAGTAGGTAATCGATGATCTAATATGGCGTATAACTGGTGGGACCATGAAAACTTCTCAAGAGAAGTAGTATAGTTGAAACATCGAATAGACATGAGGAGAACATTACACTTTCATACATCAAACAACTACAACAATAGCTTGACTGAGTTAATCAAGCACATGTTAATCAAGTACATGTTAAGCTTGACAAAGAAGCCTACACAAAGAGTAAGAAGCGCAGGATCATAGTAGGCATGGTTATTAACAAAGCGAAACAACATGATTTATTTAACCATAAATAGGAATTTTCACCACAACAGCTATATAATTTCTCCAACAAAGATACATATAGCAAAGCTTTCACACCTATGAGATCCGGGACCACACCGTAAAACTGACCAAGTAATCGTGTGTTACCGTAAAAACAAAATCCCTACCGTTGTCACACATTTCAAACTTGTAAGATTGCTAACCTTTCGGGTTATTCCTCTGGTTGGATGCTAGTCAAATCTTCGAATGAAAATTTTCGCTAAGCTGAAAAACAACAAAAATAATATATATAATACAATATAGAGTTCTACAATATCCGAATCAACCTAGTGTGTGCTTGAAAGGGGGTACATTTGAAAAATAAGGAAGCAACAACCAAGTGTCAAACTACAATCAATTTATCTCCGGATGAATAAATTAGTAAGCTCGGATTCATACAAAAAATTGATTGGCTATGTTACGTAAGCTGTTTTCCGCCAAGAAAAAGTGTGAGAGTTTCGCATTGTTTCAAAACTGTAATTGATCAGCGGCAAGTTCACTACATAATTAGGATGCAGAGGTGATGCTAATTAGTGCATGTCCGTCTGATTGTACACAGCCACAAGACGTTGGTAGTATCGATGGATACCCATAATACCTATCATGGGTGACATTGGATTCGACTAATTGCTGAAGTTTGTATGGAAGTGCAATGGAGTACTTTAACCAATTGATACAACATTTGGTTAAGCCTATCAAGATGAAAATTAATAGTGCATACCAAGCAGCAGTTCTAAATTCAGCAGTCAAAGAAAGTGTTTAGACATGCTAAATTAAGTCTCGCAAGACTTTATTTCTTAAGCGTATGCGCTTAATTAGAACCGAAGCGCACGCGTCGTGCAAAATCCACCGTAACGATAATCGGTCCACGTGCTTCGCCAGCCCTTGCTCCTCTGCAAGGAAAAATAATAGTAACATGTTACGGTCAAGACACACTAATTAACATAGCGCGACCATGCATGGGAACATCGCCCAGCCCAACTGTTAGTTCCTATCATCAGTGATTGGGCATGTAGGAAGTAGTAGTGTGGTTTAGTTTAGCCCTTGTGAGTAGCATGATTCAGTTTAGCCCGTGCCTATAGACCTAAATCAAATTTGGAACAGACACTATAACAGATGTAAACTCGATCAAAGGGTCTATCGAATTTTCAGAGATGTGTTTTATCAGACAACAAACAAGCGATGCTGCAATAACTTTGCTAATCATGAAAATAAGAAAACTTATATATGTTGTGATGTTGGATTTTCAATCTCTTCTTCATGGAGCTTCCTTTTGCATCAAGGTTTCGCATGCCACGGTAGTAAAATCAGGTCGTGGCAAATTTGAATATAAGAAACAATGAGAATATCCAGTGGTACTATACTATTGACAAAACCATCAAAATTTCATAAGCCGGTTTATCCGAAGATTACTAATTTAGGCTGCTTGCACTTTGGTTGCTCACAAAATATGAACTGGCTCCACTGCCTTGTAAATTTCAAATTATTTTCAATATAAGCATGTGGTAGCTTCCATGTGGTACGTTACTCATTTTAGATTCTTAGATATCTCTGCACATGCTCCTTACTGTTCTTTGCATATCGTATATTTATAATACATGGAGCTTTACCAATGTGTAATGTATTTGAAACAATACGTGGATTATGGCATCAAGGGTGAAAACAAATATGTAGTTGTATATGATCTCCAAATTTTGTTTCTCCTAGGTATTTTAAGGATACACAAATGTAGTTATATATAATCTGACTACATTTTCAGCTAAGGGTTACTCATTTAACTAATACGTACTACACTTCGGAGTACCTTTCACGCCAAATAAGAGTACTATATGCAGCAGTTTTAAGAAAACTTCTCTTTCCCTGAAGTTTCTCTTCCAATTTTGTTTTCTTATAATCCGTAAAAATCATGAAAAACAATTTTGTAGTCAATTCATTAAATTTTGTATGACAGATTTGGAATGATGAACAAAGTGACCTTTTTTCCTATCTTGGTGTAACTTACAGGGTAAGAAATCAAATTATGAGCCTCATGCATGATCAGATATAAGTGTAATCTTTGTTTTCTATTAAAAACAAAATATGAGATTCATTTGTTGTAAACTTATAGGATATGAAATATCATAAATCGTGTTCCCACAAATGGCCAAGACCAGGATTAATATGAGTTCTTTTAAAGTGAGTAGTCGTACATAGTTTAGATTTTTCCGGTACTGGTAAAATACATGTAACAATAATGCATTTATACGGGTGTGCTCTTGCTTCCTCAACACAAATTAGTGGACTAGACAAATTAGTGAAGCTGTCATGGTTTTCCGATACCCAAAGACTTATTTTTGGCATTTACTTATCATTTTGCTTGATCTTGACATACTGCATTTTTCACTTAGCTTTGTCATGGTTTTCCGATACCCAAAGACCTATTTTACAGATATAAGTTGCATCATAATAATCTTCACATTTTAGTTGCATCATAATAATCTTCTTCTTCTAGTCTTCTTCTTCTAACTTTCTTCTTTCCCATTTTGTAGATTTGCTTCAGATCATGGAAGCTTGGGTTGATGGAGTGTTTGTCTTTAGTTTTTGTTTTGACTTTGTGAAACTTGCTGCCTATGATGAAACCTGTGTAATATTGATGAAACTATGTATATGTATGGATGAAACTTGCTACTATTGGTAACATGTGTTGGATATGTGTTCGATATATATGTGTTCATGACTATTGGTAATATGTGTTGAATATGCTATATTGGTCATATAAATATATTTGTGTTTGATTTTTGTGAAAATAAATTGATATAAGAAAAAACAAAATTAAATGGGGCAATATAGGCACTTTGCCATCTGCTGGCAGATGGCAAAGAGCTTTGCCATCAGCTGGCAGATGGCAAAGAGCTTTGCCATCAGCTGGCAGATGGCAAAGAGGCCACGTGTCATCTACATGTAACATTTGGGCTGGCCTATTTGGGCTCTTTGCCATCTGCTGGCAGATGGCAAAGAGTCAGACTTTTGCCATCTGGCGGCGGATGGCAAAGTATGTCGTTAGCCTTCTAACGGAGCTAACCCGTTAAGAGGCTTTGCCATCTCGCCAAATAGATGGCAAAGTTACAGCTTTTTGCCATCACCAAATAGATGGCAAAGAAGCCTTTTACCGCAGGGTTTCGCATTTAACTGCTTGTTGCCATCTCAATGGCAGATGGCAAAGCCTTTGCCATCCGCCGACCATGCCTTTGCCATCTGCCATGGCAGATGGCAAAGTGCCAGATTCCAGTAGTGATTCTTCCCACATTTTCTTATTATTCTTCAAAATAGCCCTAAGCATAGTAGACAATGTTCTATTGACTACTTCAGTTTGTCCATCAGTTTGGGGGTGACAAGTAGTACTAAAAAGCAGTTTAGTCCCCAACTTAGCCCATAAACATCTCCAAAAGAGGCTACAAATTTAGTATCACGATCTTAAACAATAGTATCTGACACACCATGTAAGCGAATAATTTCACGAAAGAACAAATCAGGAACATTAACAACATCATCGCTTTTATGACATGGTATATGGAGATGGATCGGCGGTGGATAAGCGGTGGTGGTAGATGGTAGGGGCGATGATGATGGTGCGGCGGCGGCGTGACAACTTATGACCGTAACTTCGAAACTCTAAAAGACTAGACTCTAAGACCAGCAACTAGACACGACGATGCAACCACAAATTCAACAAAGCGAAATCTTGAAAAGACTATGCAAAGGCTCGATCGGTTCGGATATGATGAACTAACCCTATTTTTTTGGCTTTTTTGTGGACTGTAGGTATGAAGAACAGACTCGATCTAAACTACGAAAAGCTGGAAAATCTCACCAAGCAACCTGGAAATCTGATACCACTTGATAGAGGCAAAGGTGTCTCGATGTTTCGATGAGATAGCAATCATTTCCTGTGGGAGTCGGCTTTGACGATCTGACTACGAACATGCGAAGACGTCGCGCCTTAGCAATCGCTAAACCAAATTTCGAGGGGTTATTGACCATGCCGGAGCACGATCAACCTGACCACGAGGATCTATTTCCTGTGAGCAAACGAAGAACAAGCAAGAAACTGAGATTGCTATCTGGATATTGCGAATAAAAGAGGAAAGCTTTATTAATGAAGGTGGGGTTCTGTGACGCCTTTGTCTGGTCGTTGAACACAAACGAAGTACGTGAAGTTGCAGCTATGGCAAACTTTTAATCTAAACAAAGCCCAAAGTCTAAACGATGCCCTAAGGGCTGTATATATGGAGGAGAGAAGGGGGAATTTCGTGGCCCTTGGAGGAGGGGTCCGAAATCAACCGTAACTCTTGTTTCCCCACACATACGGACTCTAAAAACTGCCTATAATCAACTATTTCAAAATTACATGGGCCTGGCCCAAAAATAAGGTGACGCGGCACCTAGAATAGCCTCTGGATGCAATTTATGAAGTGGCATCTTGTATATTTCGTCCAAAGCTTCATGCACTCATTATGGTGGCTTCAAAGTCCTGGAATCATCACTTGTAACTCCGTTCTTGTTCCCCTTGCGCATGCCATCATCTCCATGCTTGAACAAATGTATCCAATTTAGGCAGCATCATATTCTCATGAATATTTGAATCGTTACCAAGAAACAAAAGTACCTGATAATTCAATTGGCGTGCGCGGGATCTAGTAATTGGTCCAGTATGTATAGCAGCAGGGGTTGTGGGTGTAACAATGGTATTGATGTCCTCATCAAATAGCCTCTGTACGAAAATTATCTCCAAGGCTTCATGCACTCATTATGGTAGCTTCAAAGTCCTGAAATCATCACTTGAAACTCCGTTCTTGTTCCCCTTGTGCATGCCAACATCTCCATGCTTGAACTTGCTCCAAGGTTCATCTTTCTTGTCCAAGCTAGGCCCTTCATTTGTAAGCAAAACAAACGTATCCAATTTAGGCAACATCATATTCTCATGAACATTAGAATCGTTACCAAGAAACGGAAGTACCTGATAGTTCAATTGGCGTGCGCGAGCTCTTGTAATTAGTCCAGTATGTATAGCAACAGAGGTTGTGGGTGTAATAATGGTATTGATGTCCTCATCATCCTCCCCTTCTTGAAATGAAGTCGTCCTCGACGAAAGCTCATCTTCCTCTCCCAAATAAGGCTTCAAATCTGCAATGTTAAAAGTTGGACTAACCCCAAAATCTGCAGGCAGCTCAAGTCTATATGCATTATCATTTATTTTCTCTAACACCTTAAATGGACCATCAACACGTGGCATTAGCTTTGATTTGTGAAAATTAGGAAATCTATCGTTACGCAAATGTAACCAAACAAGATCACCAGGTGCAAACACAACATGGTTTCTACCCTTATCTCCTGCAAGTTTATATTTAGCATTCATACGCTCAATGTTTTCCTTAGTTAACTCATGCATTTTTAAAATCAATTCAGCACGTTCTTTAGCATAAAAATTAACCTTCTCCGAAGATGGAAGAGGCAACAAATCAATAGGTGCACGAGGTAGGAAACCATACACAATTTCAAAAGGGCACATCTTAGTAGTAGAATGCAATGAACGATTATAAGAACATTCAATATGAGGCAAGCATTTTTCCCACATTTTCTTATTATTCTTCAAAATAGCCCTAAGCATAGTAGACAATTTTCTATTGACTACTTCAGTTTGTCCATCAGTTTGGGGGTGACAAGTAGTACTAAAAAGCAGTTTAATCCCCAACTTAGCCCATAAACATCTGCAAAAGTGGCTACAAATTTAGTATCACGATCTGAAACAATAGTATTTGACACATCATGTAAGCGAATAATTTCACGAAAGAACAAATCAGGAACATTAACAGCATCATCGCTTTTATGACATGGTATATGGAGATGGATCGGCGGTGGATAAGCGGTGGTGGTAGATGGTAGGGGCGATGATGATGGTGCAGCGGCGGCGTGACAACTTATGACCAGAACTCGAAACTCTAAAAGACTAGACTCTAAGACCAGCAACTAGACACGACGATGCAACCACAAATTCAACAAAGCGAAATACTGAAAAGACTATGCAAAGGCTCAGACTGGTTCGGATATGATGAACTAACCCTATTTTTTTGGCTTTTTCGTGGACTGTAGGTATGAAGAACAGACTCGATCTAAACTACGAAAAGCTGGAAAATCTCACCGAGCAACCTCGAAATCTGATACCACTTGATAGAGGCAAAGGTGTCCCGATGTTTCGATGAGATAGCAATCATTTTCTGTGGGAGTCGACTTCGACGATCCGACTACGAACGTGCGAAGACGTCGCGCCTTAGCAATCGCTAAACCAAATTTCGAGGGGTTATTGACCACGCCGGAGCATGATCAACCTGACCACGAGGATATATTTCCTATGATCAAACGAAGAACAAGCAAGAAACTGAGATTGAAATCTGGATATTGCGAATAAAAGAGGAAGGCTTTATTAATGAAGGTGGGGTTCTGTGACGCCTTTGTCTGGTCATTGAACACAAATGAAGTACGTGAAGTTGCAGTTATGGCGAACTTTTAATTTAAACAAAACCCAAAGTCTAAACGATGCCCTAAGGGTTGTATATATGGAGGAGAGAAGGGGGAATTTCGTGGCCCTTGGAGGAGGGGTCCGAAATCAACCGTAACTCTTGTTTCCCCACACATACGGACCCTAAAAACTGCCTGTAATCAAGTATTTCGAAATTACATGGGCCTAGCCCAAAAATAAGGTGACGCAGCACCTAGAATAGCCTCTGGATGAAATTTATGAAGTGGCATCTTGTATATTTCGTCCAAAGCTTCATGCACTCATTATGGCGTCTTCAAAGTCCTGGAATCATCACTTGTAACTTCGTTCTTGTTCCCCTTGCGCATGCCATCATCTCCATGCTTGAAAAAATGTATCCAATTTAGGCAGCATCATATTCTCATGAACATTAGAATCGTTACCAAGAAACAAAAGTACCTGATAATTCAATTGGCATACGCGGGCTCTAGTAATTGGTCCAGTATGTATAGCAGCAGGGGCTGTGGGAGTAACAATGGTATTGATGTCCTCATCAAATAGCCTCTGGACGAAAATTATGAAGTAACATCTTGTATATTTTATCCAAGGATTCATGCACTCATTATGGTGGCTGCAAAGTCCTGAAATCATCACTTGAAACTCCGTTCTTGTTTCCCTTGCGCATGCCATCAACTCCATGCGTGTTCTTGCTCCATTGTTCATCCTTCTCCAAACTAGGCCCTTCATTTGTAAGCAAAACAAATGTATCCAATCTAGGCAGCATCATATTCTCATGAACATTAGAATCATTACGAAGAAACAAAAGTACCTGGTAATTTAATTGGCCTGTGCGAGCTCTAGTAATCGATCCAGTATGTAGAGTAGCAGGGGCTATGGGTGTAACAATGGTATTGCTGTCCTCATCAACACATGTCGGGCCTGCACAGAGCTCTTCTTCTTCCATGGCATCAACAGGGCACACAAGTGATATTATTTGTCGTCGTTGTAAGGGAAGAGGTCATTATGCGAGAGAATGCAAATCTCAGCGTGTGATGATTGCTACTGTGGATGGTGGGTATGAGTCCGCTAGTGACTATGATGAGGAGACTTTGGCTCTTATTACACATGAAGAACACGGTGGAGATGATTCTGATCATGAGACGCAATACATGGCTCCTCAAGATCTTGTGGTATGAATGTTTAGTTGCTCAACGTGTTTTAAGTGTGCAGGTCACACAAGCTGAGCAAAATCAGAGGCATAATTTGTTCCATACAAAGGGATTTGTGAAGGAACATTTTGTTCGCGTCATCATAGATGGAGGGAGCTGCACAACTTGGATAGCATGGAGATGGTGGAGAAGCTATCTCTCACCATAAGACCACATCCACATCCTTACTACATCCAATGGTTCAACAACAGCGGAAAGGTTAAGGTAACACGTATTGTTCGTGTGCATTTTAGTATCTCTACATATGTTGTATATGTTGACTGTGATGTGGTAGCTATGCACTATGCAAGCATGTACCTTATTACTTGGTAGACCATGGCAATTTGATAAATTTTTGTACACCATGGTAGAAACAATCAGTATACTCTTGTTCATAAGGATAAAAATATTACTTTGCTTCCTATGACTCCTGATTCCATTTTGAAAGATGATATTAATAGAGCTAATAAAGCAAAACAGGAGAAAAATAAGAGTGAAAATCAGATTGTGGCAAAAGAATTTGAGCAACAAATGAAGCCTAATAATAAACCATCTAGTGCTATTTCAGAAATTAATTTGAAAAGTACATGTTTACTTGCCACCAAATCTGATATTGATGAGCTAGATTTTAGCAAATATGTTTGCTATGCTTTTGTGTGTAAAGAAGCATTATTTTCACTCGAGGACATGCCTTCCTCTTTGCCCCCTGCTTTCACTAAAAATTTTCAGGAGTTCGCTAACGTCTTCCCACAAGACGTGCCACCGGGATTACCACCTATTCGAGGGATTGAGCATCAAATTGACTTAATTCCCGGTGCATCGCTACCCAACCGTGCACCATACCGTACCAATCCAGAAGACACGAAGGAGATTATGCGTCAAGTACAGGAGCTACTCGACAAAGGTTATATACGCGAATATCTTAGTCCTTGTGTTGTTCCTATTATACTAGTGCCCAAAAAGGATGGTACATCGCGTATGTGTATTGATTGTAGAGGCATTAATAATATTCATCATCCTATTCCTAGGCTAGATGATATGCTTGATGAATTGAGTGGCTCTACAATATTCTCCAAAGTTGATTTGCGTAGTGGATACCATCAAATTCGTATGAAATTGGGAGATGAATGGAAAACTGTATTTAAAACTAAGTTTGGTTTATATGAGTGGTTAGTCATGCTTTTTGGGTTAACTAATGCAACTAGTACTTTCATGAGACTAATGAACGAAGTTTTACGTGCTTTCATTGGATGATTTGTGGTAGTCTATTTTGATGATATACTGATTCATATTAAATCTTTGGAAGAACATTTGGAACACTTACGTGTTGTTTTTAGTGCTCTACGTGATGCACGTTTGTTTGGTAACCTTGGGAAGTGCACCTTTTGCACCGACCGAGTATCTTTTCTTGGCTATGTTGTTACTCCACAGGGAATTGAAGTTGATGAAGCCAAGAGTGAAGCTATTGAGAGTTGGCCGCAGCCCATAATGGTCACACAAGTGAGGAGTTTTCTTGGACTCGCTGGTTTCTTTAGGCATTTTGTGAGAGATTTTAGCACCATTGCTGCACCTCTCAATGAGCTTACAAAGAAGGATGTGCCTTTTATTTGGGGTACCGCACAGGAAGAAGCCTTCATGGTGTTGAAAGATAAGTTGACACATGCTCCTTTACTCCAACTTCCTGATTTTAATAAGACTTTTGAGCTTGAATGTGATGCTAGTGGAATTGGATTACGAGGTGTGTTATTACAAGATGGTAAACCTGTTGCATACTTTTCTGAAAAATTGAATGGGCCTAGTCTGAACTATTCTACTTATGATAAAGAATTATATGCTCTTGTTCGGATCTTAGAAACATGGCAACATTATTTATGGCCCAAAGAATTTGTTATACATTATGATCATGAATCTCTGAAACACATTAAAAGTCAAGGAAAACTGAACCATAGACATGCTAAATGGGTTGAATTCATTGAGACTTTCCCTTATGTCATTAAACACAAGAAGTGTAAAGAAAATGTTATTGCTGATGCATTGTCTTGTCGTTATACTATGCTTTCACAACTTAACTTTAAAATATTTGGTTTGGAGACCATCAAAGATAAATATGTGCATGATGCTGAATTTAAAGATGTATTGCAGAATTGTAAAGAAGGTGGAACATGGAACTAGTTCGTCGTTAACGATGGATTTGTGTTTCGTGCTAACAATAAGCTATGCATTCCAGCTAGCTCTGTTCGTCTTTTGTTGTTGCAGGAGGCACGTGGAGGAGGACTAATGGGACTCTTTGGCGTGAATAAGACGGGGGATATACTTGCTACACATTTATTTTGGCCAAAGATGAGACGGGATGTTGAGCGTTTTGTTGCTCGCTGCACTGCATGTCAAAAAGCTAAGTCATGACTCAGTCCTCGTGGTTTATATATGCTTTGCCTGTACCTAGTGGTCCTTGGGAGGATATATCTACGGACTTTGTTTTAGGTTTACCTCGAACAAAGCAGCGGACGGATAGCATATTTGTTGTCGTGGATAGGTTCTCGAAAATGGCACAGTTTATACCATGTCATAAAAGCGATGATGCTGTTAATGTTGCTGATTTGTTCTTTCATGAAATTATTCGCTTGCATGGTGTGCCAAATACTATTGTTTCAGATCATGATACTAAATTTCTTAGCCACTTTTGGAGATGTTTATGGGCTAAGTTGGTGACTAAACTGCTTTTTAGTACTACTTGTCACCCCCAAACTTTTGGACAAGCTGAAGTAGTAAATAGAACATTGTCTACTATGCTTAGGGCTGTTTTGAAGAATAATAAGAAAATGTGGGAAGAATGCTTGCCTCTTATTGAATTTGCTTATAATCGTTCATTGCATTCTACTACTAAGATGTGCCCTTTTGAAATTGTGTATGGTTTCCTACCTCGTGCACTATTGATTTGTTGCCTCTTCCATCTTCGGAGACGGTTAATGTTGATGCTAAATAACGTGCTTTATTGATTTTAAAAATGCATGAGTTAACTAAGGAAAACATTGAGCGTATGAATGCTAAATATAAACTTGCTGGAGATAAGGGTAGAAAACATGTTGTGTTTGCACCTGGAGATCTTGTTTGGTTACATTAGCGTAACGATAGATTTCCTGATTTGCGCAAATCAAAGCTAATGCCACGTGCTGATGGTCATTTTAAGGTGTTAGAGAAAATAAATGATAATGCATATAAACTTGAGCTGCCTGTAGATTTTGGGTTAGTCCCACTTTTAACATTGTAGATTTGAAGCCTTATTTGGGTGAGGAAGATGAGCTTCCGTCGAGGACGACTTCATTTCATGAAGGGGAGGATGATGAGGACACCAATAGCATTGTTACACCCCCAGCCCCTGCCGCTATACATACTGGACCAATTAGTAGAGCTCGCGCACGCCAATTAAATTATCAGGTACTTATGTTTCTTGGTAATGATTCTAATGTTCATGAGAATATGATGCTGCCTAAATTGGATATATTTGTCTTGCTTACAGATAAAGGGCCTAGCTTGGACAAGAGTGTCGGGGGAAACGACACCTACGGGATCACGGGGAGTCCCTTTTGCTACGGTTGGCGGGCGCGGCGCTGTGGAAAGAGTGGGATTAGAATATCAACGCAGGGGGATTATCCAGGTTCGGGCTGCAAGTGATGTGTAATACCCTACTCCTGCTGGTTTATGTTTATCTGGTGTTCTTGGACTAGCTACAAATTGTGCAGGGTCCAAAAAGTCTGAATCCTCTCTCAGTATGCCGCGGACGTCCTTTTATAGTCAAAGGGGTCGCCACAGTGGCACACAGGAGGTGGAAAGGTTGTACAGTAGTTGAGTCTATGTGTTGGCACCATAAGACAAATGCATTTAATGCACTGCCCACGTGCCCTTCTTGCTTTATCGGGGACGGCAAGGAAGCTCGTCGCGGTATCGCCGCCGCTCGGCTTTGACGCAAGGCCCGAATCGACGAGGTGTGTAGTGCCACGCTGGCTGGCTGGCTGCTGAGTTGGGGTGGTGGCAGAGTCTTCACGAAGATCTGCATGCCACCACGCAGGTGCTTGCTGAGTTGGCCTGGAGGCCGCTCGTCGCCACACAGGTGCTCGCCTAGTTGGTGGGCTGGCAGCTGTGTCAGAACTGCGGTGTAGCCTTAGCAGGATCCGGGTCGGACTGTGGCCCCACAGATGTCCCCGGCAAGTCTTGTCGGGGCCCCGACAAGGGTCTTGCCGGGGTCTCGTAGGCGTCCACGCAAGAGTTTTGCCGGGGGTCTTCGTCTGCTGGTTCTCATCAAGTATTGTATGTTCTTGGTCTTCACAAAGATCTGCATGCCACCATGGAGGCGCCTCCTGAGCCTTAGTTCCAATGTGGGTGATGGCGTCGAAACTCTTACGCTCAAGGGTGGTAGCTCTGCTGGTGTTGGGCAAGTTGCCATGGCAAGGTTCTTGTCGGGGCTGTGGAGGCCGTCCCAGCAAGGGCCTTGCTGGGGGAGTTCACCTCGCCCGTCTGCTCTTCGTGTTTCTGGTCTCGGTGTTGCTCTATTCGTCTTGTGCCTTTGCTCCCACTACCCCGTCAAGCGTGGCCATCGGCTCATGTCTGCAACTGCTCGCGCACAAGTAAAGGGGTACAAATAGGACCCCTACTTTTGTACACCGACATGAACCCCCGGGCCTGGGCCACATATAAGCGCGGAGCGTTATTGGGCCAGGCCCAGAACGGTGCGCGGGCGCGCGGGTGGCGGAGTTTTACTGTAGTAACTCCCTCGACAGTTGCGCTTCCCCACGACCCGTGTTGAATGCGCGACGGGAGGGCCATGTGTGACGTGGGGGTCATGCGTGGGGTGGTTGCTGCACTCATTCGTCACATCGTGGTAAAGAGGCGGATCGCGCTTTCCCCATAAAAAGGAAAAACTGCAGGCTCTCTGCTCATTTACCCTCTATGCCTTTTTCTAATCTCGGAACCGCCGTTCCCCTCTTCTTCTTTAGGCGAAAGATTCGAAGCTTTTGCCTCTGCTTGCTGCCGCTACGCTCCCATTGCTCTTGATCCTTCGCCCTCTCCCAGCCGCCATGGCACCCAACACCAGCAAGGGCAAGGGAGCGGCCAAGGATGCCGGGGAGAAGGAGGCGCCGGAGAGCGAGTTGGCGGTGCGGCGGACGCAGCTCGCATACTTTCCTTTGATGGTCGATGCGGTCCACCTCAGGAGTTAATTCTTGCCCCTGTGGGGGAGGAAGACGACGGGGCACCCTACCACGTGCGTCGGCCCCGCTGATTTCGCCAAGGCCGACCCAAATCGGTACCCCTTCTTCGTCGATTTCTTCTCTTGCAGGCAATGCCCCCTTTCTCTGAATTCTTCAACGATGTCATGCACACCTACGGCTTCCATCTTCTGGATCCTACGCCAAATGCCATGGCGTGCATGCCTCTCTTTGCCCATCTCTGTGAGGGCTTTGCCGGGGTGCTCCCTAGCACGACGCTCTTCCGCCACTACATCTCCCCTCACCTCCAGCCAGGGGGCGCCATCTCTGGCTGCATCACTTGGATACCGAGGACCCATGAGAAGGGCACGTATCCGGAGGGTGCTCAGAAGGAGAGGTGGGAGGAATGGCGGAGCCGGTGGTGCTGGATCGAGGAGGAGGACCCGCACGAGTTCTGTCGGGTTCGTTAGAGCCCGCCGACCCGCCGCAGGGACTGGAGTGACCTCGACGCCAACGAAGAGAAGCTTACGGTCGCCACCACCAGGATCCACCGCCTCACCATGGCTGGGCTCACCCTCGAGATGGTCGGGGCCGACTTCATCCGGTGCCAAATCATCCCGCTGCACAACAAGGGGAGGCCGGCCTGGGATTTCAGGAACGCGGCCGACATAATGAGGCTTCGCCCTGTCCTGAAGCACAACTTCACGGTGATGGGGCATGCCCACTTCTGTCAAAGGCTCTTTCGGCTTGATGTGGACGGCGACGGCAGGGCTGAGAGGACCGGCAGGGCCGCGAAGGCCGGCAAGGCCGTCAAGGCGCCCTTGTTTGGGTTGCCGGTGGGAGTGGTCGAGTTGAGCAACAACTCTCGCCAATCCGCCATCATCGCCATGATGCCGGACTTCAATGCGCATGGCCTTGACCCGGCCTGGGCCGAGCCGCCAGCGGAGAAGGTGTAGGAGTTCTTCAACACTTTGTCGGAGAGCTATGTCCGCGACGTGCCGCTGCTCATCCAGGACACCACCAAGGCGGAGCTGGACTACAGCGCCGCTAGGGCGGTGGAGGCGGTGCTCGCTAGGGAGACCGGCAGCGTTGGCTGCATGGGGGACGAGGCTGACGCAGCTGCGGAGGAGAAGGAGCTCGCCAAGTGGGCGGAGTCTACCGGGGAGGCCAGCGGCGCCGGCGCCGAGGCCCCCGTTTCGAAGACGCGGGCGACGAGTCATCCAAAGAGGAGGTCGAGGCGAACAACCCCCCGGCCACGGGGAGGCACGTCCTGTGGCGGGCCAGCTCTGGCGAGCCGGTCCGGCCCGACAGGTCCACGCAGCGGCAGCCGGCCCAGGGGCACCTCGTGCGCGAGACAAGGGCGATGAAGGTCGCGGCAGCAAAGAAGGCGGTGAAGACCGCGGTGGTGAAGAGGACGGCGACCACCTCGTCCAAGCGGTGCCGGACCCCATCCCCTTCTCCCTCTCCCTCAGACAGCACCCTGGAGGCCGATTTCGACCTCGGATCTTTTAGCCCGAAGAGGAAGAGGAAGCCAGTGGAGGAAGAGGTGGAGAACGAGTAAGTATTTCGCCCCCTACCACCTCCTGACCTTACACTTGCATTATCCTCATTTGACTTGATGTTGTCTCGACAGGGACAAGGAGATGCTGGCCCAGAGGGTGGCGAAGAGGGCCAAGGCCTCGACGGGCGACGGGCCCCCGGCGGGTACTTCGTGCACGCCGGTGTTGGTGGATAGCAGCCGGACAGCAGCCCCCGGCGTAGCCCTCGCTTGAGCCCCCAGCGTGAGCTTACCACCCACTCCTTCACTGATGAACATTGGGGTGTGAATCCTTGATGCTGACTTTGCCGGGTATGCAGGAGAAGAACGGCAGCAGGAGGAGCCGCCGAGGGCCACTCCCAACACGCCGCCCCCCTCGACTACACCGCCCCGAGGGGCGTCCCCTGCAAGGGCATCGACTACCGATCCCATGCATATCGAGGAGGAGGAGGCGAACTTGGGTGCCGGGGGTTCTGCCCCGGCACCGAATGCTGGCGGGGAGGGCGCCACTTCTTCCCAGCCCGGTGTGGGTAAGTCGTTTGTTTCCCGTCCCTGCTCTTTCTTCTTCTTTTTGAACCTTGACCTTGACTCCATCTCACTCCCTTCTTGGTATCCACACCCTTCCTCGGCGGACCGAGAGGACATTGACACCGTCATCGAGGAGGTTGCCAGGGACGCCGAGGCCGAAGCCGACAAGATTGCCGCTGAGGAGGCCGCCAAGACTGCCGCGGAAGAGGCCGCCAAGGGGCCTGCCGGGCGGGCCGGCAAGGCCACTGCCGAGGAGGCCGGCAAGGGGACTGTCGGGGAGGGGTTGGTTGACGACCAACCTTCCTCCTCTGCCGCCTCTGGCTCGGGCAAATACTTGAAGGTGTGCGATGACCTGTTCGTCCACCTCCCAGGAACTGCGAGCACCAGGGCGCCAACTGTGGGGGAGGTGTTTGACGACGAGGCGATCGCCTCCACCGGGCTTCAGGTTGTTGACGAACCGAGCGCAGGCAGAGGCAGTTCGCAAGAGGAGCAGCTTCTTCAGGCCATGAGTGTCAAATTCCAGATGCTCCAGGCGCTCCATGTGCCCGCCTGGACAAGGCAAAATCCAGGATGGCGGCGGCGGACAAGGTAGAGACGGATCTTGAGGAGCGCGTCGCCGAGACGCAGGCCTGGTTCCAGAAGGCCCACGAAGAACTGAAGGTTGCCCAGGATCTGCTGGCCGAGTGCAAACAGGAGCTTGTCCTGAAGCAGGCCGATGTCGAGAAAGCCCAGGAGGTGACGAAGGAACAAGCCACCAAGGATGAGGTCGCTCGCCACCAGCACCAGGCTGAGCTGAACTCCCAGGAGGAGGACCGTGCTTCTCGTGAGGAGGCGCTCGGCGCCACACTCCGCAGCAAGGATGAGGAGGTCGAGAAGCTCGTCGCGTAGCGGACCCAGGAGCTGGAGCAGAGGCACAAAGATGCACTCAATCCTCAAGCCCTGGTCCATGCCGGCAAGGTGAAGGAGCTGGAGGTGGAGCAGGATGGGCTGAAGAAACAAGTCCTGGAGCTGACGGAGGAGAAGGACGCGGCCAACGGCGCTTTGGCGGAGGCGGAGGCCACAGTCCTTGGCAAGGCCGAGCTACTCTCCAAGGCCAGCGACTCCATCAATGACCTGAGGCTGAAGCTGGAGGGCTTGGAGGGGAAAATTTCAGAGGCCGGGGCTCGCGAGGAGATCCTGAACAAGGACCTGGAGGAGGAGAGGAAACTGCGGAGGAATGATGACGCCGAACACAAGAAGTACGCGGAGGGCATAAACCGTTGGGTCAGCCGCCTCGCCGACGTTTGCCGGCAGGATCACCACGAAGCTGGCTGCCATGGGGATGCCGAATGTCAGGTACTCCCCGGAGCCGAACGTGAGTCCCAATGCCAAACTGACTCTGTTCTTCGAGGGCGTTCTCGGAGCCCTGGAGCAGCTCCGCTCCAACCGGGCAGCTTATCTGGCTAACGAGGCCCGGAGGCTCGGTCGGGGTGCCCTGACCAAGGTGCTCACCAAGGTGGCGTTCTGGAACCCCACCGTCAACTTTGCCAACGCGTTGGAGAGCTTGCCGGAGGAGGCGGACCTCGCGGTGCTCAAGGAGCGCATCAAGCCCATCATCGACGGCGTCGATGGAGTCGAGAGGGTGGAGGGCCAGCGCCGGGACTAGGCACCCTGTTTCTCGTCGCCGCTGCGAGTTCAAGATCAAGACAATTTTATCATAAGTTAGAACTGCAGCGATTATTTGATGTAATATAACTCTGCAGTACTTTAATATCAAGCATGCTATCGTCCCGTTAGATCTTTCTTTGTATGTTTGCACCCTACGCTTGGTGAGATAAGGCTGCCGGCGCGTAAACCCATGTCGTGGTGCTTTGAGGACGGATACTTAGCACCCTACCAGGAGGGCGCTTGCTGCCGGGCAAACCACCTTGCCGTTCTTAGCGCGGCCGCGTGAACTCTCGAGCGGACTCGAGACAGAGGCAAGGGCGTTGCCAATAGCGGAACGGTCCCAGTGCGTGCAGGTTTCCCATACAAGGAACGAGATCTAACAGGGAAGACACACTTATATAAATGAAATTGGCCGAAATTTTGCATGACTTAGCTTTTCGTGGCCACGTGGACGGCCGTCAAAGCTGCGGACGGCACCAGAGGGCGGCTGATCCCGTCGCCCTCTTCCTTCGAGCCATCCCCATGAAAGAGTCGACGCGTCGGCTCCAAAACCGTATTTGCACGGCTTGCGCCCCCTACCTGGCGCGCCAAAGATGTCGGGGGAAACGACTCCTACGGGATCATGGCGCGAGGCTGTCGGAAGAGCGGGATTAGAATATCAACGCAGGGGGATTATCCAGGTTCGGGCCGCAAGTGATGCGTAATACCCTACTCCTGCTGGTTTACGTTTATCTGGTGTTCTTGGACTAGCTACAAAGTGTGCAGGGTCCAAAAAGTCCGAATCCTCTCATAGTATGTCGCGGGCCTCCTTTTATAGTCAAAGGGGTCACCACAGTGGCACACAGGAGGTGGAAAGGTTGTACAGTAGATGAGTCTATCTCCTGGCACCGTAGGACAAACGCATTTAATGCGCTGCCGACTTGCCCTTCTTGCTTTATCGGGGACAGCAAGGAAGCTCTTCCCAGCTGTCGCCGCCTCGCCTACCATCGACGTGCGTCCGAACTAACGAGGTGTGTAGTGCCATGCTGGCTGGCTGGCTCCTGAGTTGGGGCAGTGGCAGAGTCTTCACGAAGATCTGCGTGCCACCACGCAGGTGCTTGCTGAGTTGGCCTGGAGGCCGCACGTCGCCATGCAGGTGCTCGCCTAGTTGGTGGGCTGCCAGCTGTGTGGGAACGGCAGTGGTGCCTTGGCAGGAGCGGGTCAGACTGTGGCCCCGCAGATGTCCCCGGCAAGAGTCTTGCCGGGGCCCCCGCGAGGGTCTTGCCGGGGTCTCGTAGGCGTCAGCGGAAAGGGTTTTGCCGGGGGTCTCCGTCTTCTGGTTCTCATCTTGTATTGTATGTTCTTGGTCTTCACAAAGATCTGCATGCCACCATGGAGGCGCCTCCCGAGCCTTGGTTCCAATGTGGGTGATGGCGTCGGAACTCCTAGGCTCAAGGGTGGCAGCTCTGTGGTGTTAGGCAAGTTGCCCGGCAAGGTTCGTCTTGGGGCTGTGGAGGCCGCCCCTTGACAGAAGGTTCGTCGGGTCAGGAGGCCCGGCAAGAAGGGCCTTGCCGGGGGAGTTCTCGCCCTCTGCTCTTTGTGTTTCTGGTCTTTGTGTTGCTCGGTTCGTCTTGTCCCTTTGCTCCCACTACCCCCCAAGCGTGGCCATCAGCTCGTGGCTGCAACTACCCGCGCACAAGTAAAGGGGTACAAATAGGACCCCTACTTCTGTACACCGACAAAGAGGGATGAACATTGGAGCAAGATTAAGCATGGAGATGATGGCATGCGCAAGGGGAACAAGAACGGAGTTACAGGGGATGATTTCAGGACTTTGAAGCCACCATAATGAGTGCATGAAGCCTTGGACGAAATATACAAGATGCCACTTGATAAATTTCACACAGAGGCTATTATAGGTGCTACGTCACCTATTTTTGGGCCAGGTCCATGTAATTTCAAAATAATCAAGTATAGGTTGTTTTTAGAGTCTGTATGTGTGGGAAAACAAGAGTTAGGGTTGTTTCGAACCCCTCCTCCAAGGGCCACGAAATTCCCCCCTCTTCCTTCATATATACAATTTTAGGGCATCATTCGGACTTTGGGGTTTTGTTTAGATTAAAAGTTCGCCATAGATGCAACTTCGCATACTTCGTTTGTGTTCAATGACCAGACCAAGACGTCACATTACCCCACCTTGATCAATAAAGCTTTCCTCTTATATTCGCATACTTCGTTTGTTTTCAACTGAAACAAAAGGTCGTTGATCCTATGACCTTCTATTTTGGTCGCTAGCTCTCTGCCTAGGCCATGTCGGATCCGACATGGCAAGCTGACGTGGCAAAATTGCAACCAAATGAAAAGGTTGATAAGATTCAGCCTGGTCCGATTTGGTGTTTTACATGGGTCGAGCCCAACAATTCAACATTTCTATATATTTTTCCCTGTCAATTTTTGGTCGACTTCATGGGCCAAGCCCAACATTGCAGCCTTTTAATCTTTTTTTTTTAAATAAATCCAGCCCAATGTTTTCCAGGTTTTATTTCCTGGGCCTTGGCCTTTCGACATTCATTTATTTTCATTTTACTTTTTTACCCAAAATATTTGTCCAATATAATTTGATCCTTGGCCTCTTTAAGGTCCAACTCCAGCCCATTTAACGAACATTTTCAAACCAGTTTGAATAACAATATGAATCAATTTACCACGAATTAGCTGAATATTACTAAAATATCTCAGAACACACATTCTACAAATTTCCATCACATATGTATTTTATACAGATCCAAGCAACTTACAACATGTTGTAGTCAAGCATTCAGGTGCTGGAATACTCCAGAACAGGAAAAATAAATAGAACAGGCCTATCTAGTGCTTCATGACGAGAAAACATTGTAATCTGCTTCTTCAAGTACTGCTTCTTCCTTTTGCAAAACATCTAGACATTCAAAAGAGAACAAAAAGTATGTCACTGATAGAAGAAATATTACACGGATACTTTTAAAATAAAAACTAAAGACACACCAGTATTTTATCATTCTACTTATTATTATTTTAAGAAGATCAATCTACTTATCTGGAATAGGCATATTCATCAAATCTAGGAATTGAATTGGCACATATGACAAACTTAGCAAGAAATAAGCATTGAATGTTTCACATACACGACAAGGTTTAAAAATGATCATTCAAAGTTACAGCAGATCAAAGTTCTATTTGAGTATAAGGAACAATACTCATATTCAATCAATAAGCAACTATGTCAAAATTAATTCAGATTTACTAATGTGTGTGTCAAATGATACATGCATCAAGCATAAGGCCGTCAAGCATCAGGCCCTTATCTGTTCAACAAGACAAGAACATACCTTACTTTGTGTTGATATGATGGATGGTTCTGCAGTTGAACATCTAGTCCGCATCATCATTGATGATGGACGCCGCATGTACTTGTCCATTTAGAAGTATACCATGCAAAATGTTACACAAGCAGGTATTAGCATAAAGTAGAGCTTCTACAGTACATGTAAACTTTAGATATGAAGGACCAAGAGTTCCGGAAGAAACAAATCTGGCATGGGTAAACAAGGACATGATGAATCAAATTATTCCTTATGCATTTAAACAGGAATATGGTGTCCACTTCATACTACCACGTCATCATCAGGATTAAAACAACACATTGATATTCAGAGTGTTGGATGGGACAAATATCGATTAAAACCAATCAGAGCAGGGAGCAAAATATATCCTCTATTTAATTGTCATAAGAATAGAAGCTGAAGGACAAAGATGAAGCACCCTTAGCTCAGTTTGCTAGCACACAGGCCATAAAAATCGGCAAAACATTCAAAAAGCACGACTCTAATCTTAATGTTGTGTGGAAACAGGACAAGAATTGTACATGTTTAGTACTGTACACAGCAATGAGCATAACTTCAAAACTGCACAACAAATTTAGTTAGTTATCAAATCACCTTGTGGCTATACCACATGCTGACATCAAGCACACACAACTGTTCCAGATTGAATCCCCACACACCGCATATATAAACCGAACTACTGTACAGACATACCATATTTGCTTTCCCAGATGACAAAATGCAAGACACAATCACGGATAAATCCACGGATAGAGATCTAAGCCAGGAGAATCACCACCTGTACCTTGCCTATTTGCAACTTGTTGAACACATCCAGGAGAATCCTGTAGTTCTGGATCATGTCGTACTCTGTCTTGGCATCGAAATTCACCCGCAAAACACCCCAAAATGAGCATCGCATCGCAGCCATCTAAGCCAAGCCGCCTAAGCGCAGCGCTCTAGAACAGATCAATCAGGCCAGAACGCCTCCTAACCTTGTGCATCAGCACCAACCCAGGGTGAACTATGTCCAGCAGCTGGCATTGCACCGCCCCCAACGCTGCCCGCGGACTTGATGATCCAGGCCCCCACGACGACCACGTCGTGATCCATGCGGAGCTCCACCTCCTGCACGTCTGATCCATGCTCTAGTGGAGGCTCGGGCTCCACCCTCGAATCCGGCGGCGCCTTCAGAAAGATAGAGTGATTGACGAGTCAAACAGAGAGAGGGCGTAGGTCCAATATACAAGTTATCATGGTCTATTAGCATTCGCAATAGACTAAATCGAGTACCCTGGTATGAGCAAAATGCATTACCATTTTTGTTAATAAATATGAGCAAAATGCATTACCATTTTTGTTAATAAATATGCATCATGTTCAGGTACTGGTCATGCCATTGAAGCTGATCATTGCGACTAACACCAGCACGGTGCACGATTCCAGCAAATGTTGATTGACCAGTCACCTAGATAGGTATTGATTAACATTAACGAGATAAAAAATGTATAATGTGCACGCATGGCAGTAACAATCTTGCATATAATGTTTACTGCACAAACATTTTTTAGCTTAAAAGTAGAAGCAAATTTGGGCTATTCTTTCCATCATGATAAAATGATTGATCATGCTCCCAAAATACGTTTGAGTGGCAGGACACAGCATAGGACAGGCCACTCCGTAACTGAAATACTGAACTGGGTTGTTAGAGCTAACCGTAGTGAGACTAGCAGAACGCAAACAGGACAAAAATATAAATACAAGCCCAACTGAAACCTAGCTCACACATACTATGCAAGCGCGAGAATACTCGGGTATACTTAACTTGGGCTTAGTACACAGGTACAATTTAAAATCATATCAGATCTGGTATAAAATCATGCACCTAGGTTTAACTAGTCAAGATTTTTCACTTTCCATTTATACAACCAACAGCTAAACTGATTACCCAAATAATGCATCCTAGTGGTCTACTAGAAGCATCGCAGAGTTAATGTTTTTCTTACTACAGTACTGCCAGCTAGGTCTATCAGATTATGCAGTGAGGATGATTTGATCTACTAGCTCTGCTTTGTGTTCCTTATCTTCATCCTTTGAGCCAGGCAGAAGATAGAATCAACATGAGAACATTCATAAAACTACCAAGTGACTGAGAGCAGAGCAACCTGACTATAAGTTGAAAATTATTACAACCTGAGTATGAAAAATTAAACACTAGAAGGGTCAGACGTGGGAGCTCTCGAGGCCCTGGAACGCCCTCCGGATCTGCTCCAGCCTCCGATTCATGGTCATGCGAGGCAACGAACAGACTTCTCATGCCGCCCGGCCGCCCAAACCGAAGGGGGATGGGGATGTGGATGCGGCGGTTACCTTGAGGTCGAGGGGCTCTCCGGCGCGCTTGAAGTAGACCTTGACGAGGAGGAGGCCCTCGTCGTGCTTGTAGTGGACGCGGTCGCGGCTGACGAGGTCGAGCAACACAAGGTTGCAGGTAGTACTCCGTCGCCGAGGCCTGCATCGTCCGCGCGATCTTGTTCCCCATCACCGCCGCGGCGCCCCTCTGCCTCCCCTGAGAGGGAGGAGTCACACACGCCCATCTCCTTGGTGCGGCGGAGGATGATGAGTCCGACGAGGGCGGGGGAGGCGTGGGCGCGAGGGGCAAGGGGCGGGGGAGGCGTAGGCACGAGGCTGGACGAAGTAGGAGAGTCGCAGCGTCGAAGGTGGCTGCGACAGCGCCACCAGAGGTCAGGAATAAGGAGGGATCCGGTGTTGCATCTCATTCCAGCAGGGCGATGGATCTGGGCACTGCCTCACCCCTCGCTCAATATGTGGATGGGTGCGGGAGAGGGTGGAGCAACGGTGCTTGGGGGTGGCCGACGCGCGCAGGAATAGAGATGGAGGCCGGGGCGGGAGGGCGAGGGGTTCTGATTTGGATTGGATCTGGGAGGGAGAAGGGGGCAGCGGCGGCTGGAGTGGGAGGGAAGTTAGGGTTTGGGTGGTTGGGCTGCGGGTGGGACAAGGGGTGAGAGGTGAGGGGGTGTGGGCTGTTGGATCTGGGAGTATCCGATGGTCCGTGATGCTTGATCCGCGTGACATGTCCATAGGACAATCAGAAGGAAGTATAGGCTTTGATGATGTTACGACCATGTAAATTGGTCTTAATCGATTAACAATAAGCAAAGAACTACGAGTCAGCCATATGATTTTGTCTAGAAATCATCCACCTGGCTAGCCCCCCGATCTGTGCATTGGCTATCGTTCGATCACATCAATATGTCGTGACAGCACCAAGCGTGAAAAAGTTTCAACGTAGCCCCGATAACATCCCCACGAAGCTCCATTACAGCTCTCAATGGCGTGCTAATAGCTCCAATGCAGCACCACTTGCGTTCGATGAAGCTCAATTGCGGCGTCGGGGTTACCCAACGCAGCACCACGACGCCCGGCGGTACGTTCCCTTCTCTTTTTATGACAATGTTTATGTATAGTTCCCTCAAATAACTAGAGGTGGTTTCATACTAGGTGGGATTTTCGTCGATTCACTATGAAGCGGGTCAAATTTTAACTATAGATGCCTCATAGTTTGTTCAAATGATCTCATATTGTGCACAAGTTTGCATCTTGGAATTACAAACAATATTGCCAAAGGGATTTTTTTATTTTATTTTCACGAAAAATCAATTTTCCATTTTTTGAGTGTCCAAGATAAGTTTTTTTGTGAAGGACCTACCATATATTTGTTGCAAAATTGGACCAAATCAATTTTCTAAAATACTAGGACATATTTAATGCACAATTGACCAAATGGTCGGGTGTAAAAAGTTTTGATCCACCTCTCGTGAAAAATACAAATTTCTGCCGATTCAGCTGGAAGCGGGTCAAATTTGAACTGCAGTTGCCTCATAGTTTGCTCTATAATTTTTCCAAAAATCATTTTTAGGTACAAAAGTATTTATTTAATCAAAGAAACACCAAAAAAATTCAAATATTCAACCACTAGCTAGGAACGGTCAAGCCCGCTGTTTTGACCGCTTTTTGAAACGGGCATAAAAAATTCAGAAAAAATGGAAAACCTTCGCATGTGTCATTATATGTGTCGAAGTTATCATGAAAAATAATAAACTTGTAATACGATAATTATTTTAAAAAAGTGTTCTCAGAAACAAGCTATCATGCGTGAAGATTCATGGCTTTCAAGCCAAATGACACAATCATATTGTACACAAGGGTGCATCTTGGAATTCCAAACAATGTTAAGTTTTCATTTTCTTTGCACGATCATTTTCCATTTTTCGAGTGCACGAAAGGAGTTTTTTATGTTGAGGACCTACCATATATTTGTTGCAAAATTGGACCAAAACATTTTTCTAAAATACTAGGCCATATTTAATTCACAATTGACCAAATGGTTGGGTGTCAAGAGCTTTGATCCACCTTTGATGAAAAAGACAAATTTCTGCAGATTAAGCAGGAAGCGGGTCAAATTTGAACTGCAGCTGCCTCATAGTTTGCTCTTTATTTTTTCCAAAAATCATTTCTAGGTACATAAGTATCTATTTAATCAGGGAAACATCAAAAGTTTTCCAAGATTCAACCACTAGCTAGGAAAGGTCAAGCCCGCCGTTTTGACTGCATTTTGAAACGGGCATAAAAAATTCAAAAAAAAATCAAAAAATTGGAAAGCCTTTGCATTGTATCATTATATGTGATCAAGTTTCCAGGAAAAATAATAAACTTGTAATACGACAATTATTTTAAAAAAGTGTTCTCAGAAATGAGCTATCATGCGTGAAGATTCATGGCTTTCAAGCCAAATGATCAATCTTATGGCCACATTCATGGCATAGTTTGTTCAAATGATCTTATATTATGCACAAGGGTGCATCTTGGAATTCCAAACAATGTTGCCTAAGGGAGTTTTCATTTTCTTTGCACGGAAAATACATTTTCCATTTTCTGAGTGCCCGAAAGGAGTTTTTTGTGAAGGACCTACCATATATTTGTTGCAAAATTGGACCAAATCAATTTTCTAAAATACTAGGCCACATTTAGTTCACAGTTGACCAAATGGTTGGGTGTCAAAGCTTTGATCCACCTGTGGTGAAAAGGACAAATTTCCATGGAATTAAGTAGGAAGTGTCAAATTTGAACTGCAAATGCCTCATAGTTTTCTCTTTATTTTTTCCAAAAATCATTTCTAGGTACATAAGTATCTATTTAATCAGAGAAACATCAAAAGTTTTCCAAGATTCAACCACTAGCTAAGAACGGTCAAGCCCGCCATTTTGACCGCATTTTGAAACGGGCATAAAAAATTCAAAGAAAATCAAAAAATTGGAAAACCTTCGCATTGTGTCATTATATGTGACCAAGTTTTCAGGAAAAATAATAAACTTGTAATACGGCCATTATTTTAAAAAAAGAGTTCTCAGAAATGAGCTATAATGCGTGAAGATTCATGGCTTTCAAGCCAAATGATCAATCTTATGGCCACATTCATGGCATAGTTTGTTCAAATGATCTCATATTGTACAGAAGGGTGCATCTTGGAATTCCAAACAATGTTACCTAAGGGAGTTTTCATTTTCTTTGCACGTAAAATTCATGTTCCATTTTTTGAGTCCCTGAAATGATTTTTTTTTGTGAAGGACCTACCACATATTTGTTGCAAAATTGGACCAAATAAATTTCCTAAATACTAGGCCATATTTAATGCACAATTGACAAAATGGTTGGGTGTCAAAAGTTTTGATCCACCTCTGGTGAAAAAGACAAATTTCCGCCGATTCAGTAGGAAGCGAGTCAAATTTGAACTGCAGCTGCCTTATAGTTTGCTCTTTATTTTTTCGAAAAATCATTTCTAGATACATAAGTATATATTTCATCAGAAATACATGGTTTGGTGGCGATACGTCAGGGTTTAGACGGTGGCCAAGGGCCCCAACTCCAGAGCGCTTAAACTCAAGATGATCTGGCCAAGGTGGTCACCAAGTGACCGTGGCATCGCCTCGCATTACGGACGGCATATGCATGTCTAGTGAGTTGGGAACTCCCTGTAGGTGCTAGGAAGAAAATGACAACAGAAGAATCTAACGAGGAGACCGAACTATCTTTGAAACATGAATTAGCGTACCAAGTGTTTGATTAGCGGCACGGAAATGCACATGGCCAATGGGCGTGACTTTTGGTGAGGGTGATCATCTACTAAGAAGACTGTCGTCACAAATTTTTAGCTCAAATGGAGGAGCTTAGGTGGCATTTGCTTTGCAACGCACTCACACTGGACAAAAATATGAATGTTGAAGCTAGACTCAAATGAATGAATGGATTGATCTGAAATTTGGAGGAGGATGATAATTTGGGCATGTGAAGCCACTTTAAAATTTTCATACCATTTGGATACATAAAATTGTTACTTCCTTCACAGTGCTCTCCACTTAACAGAAAATTGGGAAAAATGCTGAGGGAAATTGTCTAGAATAAATGAGCTAAAATTTGGTGGAGGGAGGTTCTATGGACAGGGTCATGTCGTGGTAAATTTTCAGCAATTATAAATTAACATAAATAATAGTTGCTTCACAAACTAAAAATATCACTAGAAACAAAGATTGGATGCTGAGCTCACATGTATTGTTAGATGGGGCTCAAATTTTTGTGGAGAGCTATGATTTGGGAATATAGAAGATGTGGCAAAAATTCAGCTCATTAGGATATGCCTAGCCAGTACTTCCTTCATAACAGTTCGAGCTGAACAAAAACTTTAAAAATTTGTCGAGGAAGATTTACCAGGCAAATGGAGTTGAATATTGTCATGAGGCAATGATTTGCATAGTAAAGAATGCCCAATTGTTCTGGGAATTTTGGGAATGACAGAAATATAGGTTGCTTCACAACCTAGGGCAAAAATTGACACATGGACATGACACATAGACAAACCTGATGACGTGGCGCCTTGTCATAGCAATCCACCACAATTTACAAGGTTATGACCATCAATATTGGTCGTGATCAGCTAGAAATAATGCAGCAGACCATTTCGTGTAAGGAAATTATGACCTTTCTGACCAAAATGGTCGTTATAGTTTAGGGTTTGGAGCCCCCCGAACAGCTTTTGACCAATTGGTCTCAAATGGTCGTAGATTTATGACTAATTCTTCCAGGGACACTGACAGAAATCGGACCCGATAGCTTAATGGCGACCCGTTATAGTGGATGCCACATGTCGGTTACCCTTGACGAAAGCACTTCCATGACATGCCATTTATCATCATGGAAGTGGACACTTCCGTGATGATAATTTTGGTAATGTCATGGAACACTTCTACGACAGCACATGTATGACTATCTTGATTCTGTCATAAAATCATCATGGATGTACATGCATGACAGAAAATGTGACCTACAGTGACAAACACGTATCATCACGGAAGTGTATTTTTTTGTAGTGTGTTCACGCAGACGGGCGGCTCACCACCCACGCCAGGGGCGGCAGCTGCACTGAGCGGTGCGGGGCGGCGCTCACGCGCATGGCTTGCGCCTCCCGAGGCTCCTCGATCGCCTTGGTGATGAACTCCTGAGCGCCTGGCGCCTTGTGCCCTGCTCAAGGAAGCGCGCATCGAAGCACGCCGCCACGTGGTGCCTGAACACCTCCCTCGTGACGTTGGTTAGGTCAGAGGCCTTCCTATGCGAGAGAGAAAGGCACCCCAGCAGTGGGCGTGAGGCCAGGGGCATGGTCATCAGACGCCCCAGCCTCCTGACGGCCCTTGAGGAGGAGCTACTTCTTCTTCTAGGGGACGGCCTCAGGAGGACAGATGGCACCCTCGTCATCTGATTTCTCGACCGCTGCGGCCTGGTAGGCGCGCTCGAGGGAGCACACCGCATCCTTTTCATGACAAGCGACCATGATGATGCCGCCACTTCCTGGCATCTTGAGGACATTGTAGCCGTGGTGAGTCATTGCCATGAACTTGGCGAGGGTCGGATGCCCGATAATGGCATTGTACGGGAGACGAATGTGGGCGACGTCGAAGTTGATGAGCTCGGTGCGGTAGTTGTTGCGCTTGCCGAAGGTCAAGGTGGCGAATCTGCCCCAATGGGAACTATGGAGCCATCGGTCACTCCTGAGAAGGGCTTGGTGGGGAGCAGCTGATCGTAGGGCACCTGGAGCATCTCGAATGTCTCGACGGAGAGTACGTTGAGCCCCACGCCACCGTCGATGAGTGTCTTGGTGACGAGGACGTTTCTGATGGTCGGTGAGCAGAGCATTGGGAGTGCACCGGTGGCGGCCGAGCGCTTGAGCTGGTCTATAGAGTCGAAGGTGATGGCGTACTTGGACCACCTGAGGGGATGCGACGCCCCGATCTTGGGAAGGGCCGCATTCACCTCACGAGCGAACTGCTTAAGATGCGATGAGAGGCGGGAGCCTGAGCGCCACTCAGGATGCAGGCAATGGCACGAGGCACTTGGAAACCTCCAGCCCCACCGTCTTGGCGGTGGTCGTCGTTCCTCCTTGGCAGCGGTGGCAGTGGAGGGAGGCCGGCATTGCCCTTAGGACGGTCCTCACAAGGATGATCACGCCATGGACCTCGTGAGGCTGGCCTTGCGAGTGGTCCTCACGAGGTTGATCATGCCAGTCCTGGTGGGGGTCATGGTTGTCCCAGCGGCCTCCACCACGACCTCCTCCGTGGCCGTATCCACGGTCGTTGCGCTTGGGACAGCGGCCAAGGCGCCCACAGCATTGGTGTTGTGGCTGTGGACATTATGGAAGACGCAGAACGGGCGGCTGCCCTTGGAGGATTTAGAGTGGTCGCAGCCACTCTTCATCTCAGGTTCGGCCACAAGCACAGCAAGGCCCTTGTGCTTCACGTCCTTAGCCTTGGCCTTCTTGTCTTCAGGATCAGCTTCCGGGAGCTCTAGGAGGGAGAGGCGACATTCCTCTACCCTCGCGCACTTTCTTTCCATGTTGAACATCTCTAGAGTCGAACACGCGTCTTCATGTATGGTGAGCCCTTCCTTCATCTTGACGCCCCGGACACCATTAGTGAACGTCAAGATGATGGTCTCGTCTGATACCTTTGGGATCTTGAGGCGAACGTTGGTGAAGCGATGTATGTACTTGTGCAAGGTTTCACCCGGCTGCTGCTTGATGCGCCGCAGGTCGCCTGTGGCAGGAGCGTGGTCGCAAATGCCCTGGAAGTTGGCGATGAAGCGCTCGCGCAGCTCGTCCCAGGAGGAAATTGACCCCACCAGAAGGTTCAGGAGCCATGAACGCGAGCCGTCCTAGAGGGCCATGGGGAACCAGTTCGCCATGACTTTGTCGTTGCCGTTCGCCGCCTCGATACTTAGCTCGTAGAGCTGGAGGAACTCAACGAGGTCAAGAGTACCGCGTGGCGTGTAGGCAGATCTGCCTTGAACTTGCCAGGCCAGACGACGCGGCACAACTCTAGGGTGAATGCACGGCAACCTGCCGCACTCACAGGAGCCAACTGCAGGGGAGGAGCCTTATCTTGGGACAGAGGAGGAGGAGGGAGCGCGCCATGAGCCACTTCGCCCGCCAGGGACGGTGAAGGACGAGGCGAACGAGACGGCGCAGGAGCCTCACCCGCGGCGTTGACGAGCTCGATGATGCGGGTGAGCCAATCGTCGTACAGGTCGTTGGTCGGGCAATAGCGTAGAAGCTCACGCGCCATGAGCAGCACAACCTGACATGTACTATTAGAAATAATAACATACAACTTGCAGTGGTAGCTGAACCTTATATAAACCGTAGTAGCTACTTGGATTGATGCATAAGTTTCTGTTTTTTGACTCGAACGGAAGCTAGCATATTAGAGGTACCGACGATAACCTCGACATCCAAATTGTGCATCAAGTGGCAGGGGTGTAATGAACTGATGCAAGCATTTGCAATGTAGTATCAGCTTCTGCATCATAGGAACATGTGCCACTGATGCAGCACACATGTAGTACTGATGAACCTAATAGTGTAACATATAGGCAGAGCATAGTGTGTGCAATTTTTAAATCAAATCTTTTGCATAGCAGGACTAATGAACTGATGAACTAACACAAGCGTGCTATTTTTCTTCAGGCAAACCCTTATCTGAAAACATTTTTTGACCTGATCGTTTGTGCTTCAGAAACAATCTGGTAGATTGAATTTTGAGGAAAATTCGTGTTGGAAGCACACATCACCTACAGTGGCATGTTTTTGGTTCCGACGTCTTCTTCTTCCTCTCATCGGCGGCGTACTAGCATAATCTTGGAGGGTGGCACCATTGATGCATGCAAGGAGCTTGGGGAGACGACGGCGCTCCTGCTTGTGGTGGAGCTCCGGCGACGAGGTCCGGGGAGGCAGTTGCTGGTGGTGGAGATCGCGAATCCGTTGAAGAAGCTCTGGCGAGGAGGAGCCTGGTGGCGGGGATCACGGCCCTGTCGAAGGAGCTTCGGCAAGGGGGGAGGCGGGAGGCGGGAATCACAGCCCCGTCGAAGGAGCCCCGACGATGGGGGAGGCGGGAGGCAGGGATCATGGCCCCATTGAAGGAGCTCCGGTGAGGGGGGAGGCGGGAGGCGAGGATCACGACCCCGGCGTTGCTTTGCCAGCAAGGAAGGAGATGGCGACAGTGGATCCGTCGGCCGCCAGTCACGGCGCCGCAGGCTCCCTCGCTCCGGCTGACGCCGTCGCTCGCTCGCCCACGACAGCTGCCTCTGGCGAAAGGAGGTAGGTTAGGTTCAGGGTGGGTCGGGGAGTTTCTATGGTGTAGGCGCGTCGCTCCATTATAGGGCCGAGGAGTAACAGAATAGTACAAAATATTGTAACGTAGCATACAAAATATAGTAATTTTTTTGACGATGTAGGAAATTAAAAACTTGGATATACAAAAAAAATCAGAATTACTACATTTTATGCACTGTTTTACTAGATTTTGTACATATCTTTACTGGGGTGTAGAATAAGCTATTCTACACTCACATTTAAAATAGGAAAAAATTTATCTACCACCGGTGGTAGTTACCACCACTTCAGTTTTGTATATTGTATGTAGTATCTATCAAATCGAAGAGTATGTATGCGTAGTATGTAGTATATAAAAATGTTTAGATAGAAAATATACTACTTATTAGGTAGTATGCATCATATTTTGAGTATGCTCTTTTTTACGTACAAATATATACGTATTTCACAAATATAATAAAAACCATGGGTCAACTTGCAATTTTTGCATGTAACTCACTTTGGAATATGATATGTATAATATATGAACATATTTATAATGATAAAATAGTATATATATAATATCATATCGTTGTATAATTATAAAATAGTATACATAAACACTATTCCGATCACGGGATCAGAATATTATTCTGATCACAACATGAACTTCCTGAGTTACACGCCTGAACTTCCCTCTGTAGGAACCCGACCTTCGCACTATCTTCGCAACTGTATCTCCCCACGTGAATTATTCTGGTTAGTCGTGTTCTATATGATGTAACTGTAATATACAAATGATTTTTAGCAACTAAATGCCCATTTTAAATAGGAGTCTCGCTCATTGGCAGATTTTGCTCTCGGGTCGTGATTAAATTGCGTTTTTTGCAATTCTACTGCCTGAGTTGTTCGACCTGAACTTCCCCCGGTGCTAGGTTGAACTTCCGTCAACATTGCCCAAATGGGGCTTGCGATATACCGTTGGAAAGCTATGGACACGACTATCATGACTGAAGTTAAAATTTTGGCAAAATGTAAGCGGTTTAAGAGCAGTTTTGAAAACCGTTTTTTCTTCATATAAAAAATGTGAATCGTATTTTTTATCGCATTTCTAACCGTTTATCAGAATGAGGAAAATAATATGGCATTGGAAAGCTGCTGCCAAACTGCTCGTTCCACATTTTGAAAGTTTTTCACTAATTCCCTATGGTTAAAGAGTAATTTAGAAAATCGTAAAATTATGCAACCCAAAAAGCCAAGTTCGTATTTTCGATGCCATTTCTAAACGGCTAATCCAATAGAGGCAAATGATATGGCGTTCGAAAGCTTATGAAAAAGCGCTACTTTCTCATGTTGAAAGTTTTTTCTAATTTTGAACGATTTAAAAGTAATTTAGAAAATGGTAAAGGTTCCACCGAGTTCGTATTTTCGAGCTAATATTTTAACCGTACATCCGAATGCAGCAAATGATATGGCATTGGAAAGCTTGAGGAAATGTAAAACTTTCTGATATATTGTTTCTACGAATTCCTTACAGTTTTAAGTCAATTTTGAAAATGGCTAAAAACGTATTTTTGACGTCATTTCTACAAAATTTGTCAGAATGGGGCAAATAATATGCCGTTGAAAAGCTACGGAAAATGCCAAAAAAATTCATTTTGACGGTTTTCTCTGACTCCTAGCCATTCTCAGGTAATTTCGAACATGGCGAGATCATTCGTTCTGTCTTTATCGCGGAACAGATTCTTCGAAAATGCACCGCGTGACGAACTTGAACTTCTCGGCATGTCTACTTGAACTTCACTCTATTTTTCACGTGCTTTTTTTGCGCAATCTCTCCATCCACTCACCGGAATTGAGCAGGTGACATCTGGGTGGAAAAGCTGCTGTAAACACGCATAACTTTCCTGTTTTGATCATTTTTGATACTCATGACGATTTATTTTAAAAGTTCTTCATTTAAAATTCTTTCAGTGTAGTAGTTGAACTTCCTACTATTTTCACGTTGAACCTTTGAGACGTATTTTTGTTTGCAATTTTCTCATCCATTCGTTAGTGTTACACAAATTATATTCCTTTTGTACAAACCTCTCTCACAATAATTTTTTTAACTTCCTCCGACCGAGGCCTTGAACTTATAACAACAAAAAAGTTGGACCTTGCCTTTTAATTCAATTTTTCTCATATTGAACACATACCTTGTAGTACATGAACTTTTTCCATTTTTATAATTTGAATTTTTTTTCTTTTTTAAATTAAATTCCTCCCAAATAATAACTAAACTTCTTTGTCGATTGAGAGAATCATTTTAAAATGCATAAAACATTTCTTTTTTGTGCTTTTGAACATGGAAATACAAGGTGAACCTCTCTCGCAAGAATTTTGAACTTCCTCGGACAGAGTACTTGAACTTCTTTCAACAAAGCTTTTCTTTTTCTATACTTTTTATTCTCACCTGAAATACATTCCTTGTTGTAGCTGAACTTCTCGGTGTTTTCACCTTGAACTTCTGTCATGTATTTTTGTTCAACCTCTCTCACAAGAATTTTTGAACTTTCTCGGGCTGAGCACTTCTAGCAACAAAACTTTAGGCTTTGCATTTTCATTCTTTTTTAATACAAAATGCACACCATGTGATGAGGACATCAATACCATTGTTACACCCACAGCCCCTACTAGTACATATACCGGACCAATTACTAGAGCTCGCGCACGTCAATTAAATTATCAGGTACTTTCGTTTCTTGGCAATGATTCTAATGTTCATGAGAATATGATGCTGCCTAAATTGGATACATTTGTTTTGCTTACAAATGAAGGGCCTCACATGGATCAAAGGGTTGAACACTAGAGCAAGACCAAGCATGGAGATGATGGCATGCGCAAGGGGAATAAGAATGGAGTTACAAGTGATGATTTCAGGACTTTGAAGCCACCATAATGAGTGCATGAAGCCTTGGACGAAATATACAAGATGCCACTTCATAAATTTTGTCCAAAGGCTATTCTAGGTGATGTTTCACCTTATTATTGGGCCAGGCCCATGTAATTTCGAAATACATAAGTATATGCTGTTTTAAGAGTCTGTATGTGTGGGGAAACAAGAGATAAAGTTGGTTTCGGACCCCTTCCCCAAGGGCCACGAAATTCCCCCATCTTCCTCCATATATACAGCCCTTAGGGCACCGTTTAGACTTTGGGTTTTGTTTAGATTAAAAGTTCGCCATAGCTGCAACTTCACGTACTTCGTTTGTGTTCAACGACTGCACAAAGGCGTCACAGAACCCCACCTTGATCAATAAAGCTTTCCTCTTATATTCGCAATATCCAGATTGCAATCTTAGTTTCTTGCTTGTTCTTAGTTTGCCTGCAGGAAACAAACCTTCGTGGTCAGGTTGATCGTGCTCTGACATGGTCAATAACCTCTCGGGGTTGGTTTAGCGATTGCTAAGGCGCGACGTCCTCGCACATTCGTAGTCGGATCATCAAAGTCGACTTCCTCGAAAACAATAGCCACCATCTCATCGAAAGACGGGACACCTTTGCCTCTATCACCAAGTAGTACGTCAACTTCTGGCAGTTATCAATCTGAAGTTCTAAGATCATGCATTCTACCTTCATCAGAAAAACAGAGTTTCTGAAAATGCGTTTTGTGAAGAGGTTGAACTTCTCGAGCAGTTCTTTTTGAACTTCACTTTGTTTTTCACGTGTTTTCTTTTACCCGTAACTCCCCAAGCACTTACCAGAATTGAGCAAATGATATACCGATGGAAAGCTGTCAAAAACACACAACTTTGACGTGTTGATCATTTTTTCATACTCTTGACAGTTCAAAAGAATTTTTTCAATACATAAAAACATGTTTTAATTGGTATACATGAAACTTTTTAACCATACATAGGCATGTAGCATATAATATATAGTTGTAAAGCTTATGAATAGGAGCAAGTTTTTCATGTAGACAAGTGTTACCAATTCGTCTTCGTTTGAGGGCAGTTTTAAAAATGGCAAAAATGTTTTTGCTTTTTCCTCTCTTTTTGAACATGTAGTTGAAGGTCGGACGTCTCGTAATATAATTTTTGGACCATGTAGGGTGGAGCACATGAACTTCTTGCAACAAACATTTAAGGCTTTTAATTTTGTATTATTTTGTTCTCATCCGAAACGCATTTCGTATAGTAGTTGAACTGCTCGCTGTTTTCTCATTCAACTTTGGCCACGTATCCTTTGAAAAAATGTTTTTAAATAAGCATCAAACAATTTCTTTTCTAAATTTCATTTAATACTCTTATTTTGTAGTCCCTTATTTAAATTTGGACTTCTAGGTATTTTTAGAAATGATTAGACTTACAAAACAAAATTCTGGGTTTTTCCACTTTTCTATGAAGTTACTATGCTACATTGAACATTTGTTTTCTTAGCCGCAACATTTTTATGTATTTTTTATTTCAGTGAAATGAGCCTAGGCGGTCCTTTTTTCATTTGATGAATTTCTTCTGTATGTGGTACACGTGAACTTAAGAATTTCTGAAACATGAACTTCACGTGCTATTGAAATTCAAGAAAATTAGACACAACAATACACATACACTGCGTGTGCCACATGGATGACCAACACATCAACAAGCTTGGTACCAACATACGTCTTCTAAAATCTTGAAATATGGCATGTAGATATAGTATAACTTCCTAATCATCTCCACTAGCACTAGCATTTTTGCACATCTCTAAAGATGTAGTAGAAGATATGTTAAGTCTGAACCGAAGAGAGAGGTTGCCTAGGCCATTTTTCATTGGTTTTAACAGAACACACACAGTTTCTAAACTCACACATTTTTTTCAAAGTGCAGTTTTTTTGCTCAAAGTGCAGTTTCAACAATGCTCAAACCTCAAACCAATTCATCCATCAGATACATAAAAGTGTGTCCAAGTGCAGTTTTTTCCGAGGACAAACACAAAAACAAAAGTACAGAGAAGGTCAATTCCTTTAGAAGTGATAGTTCAGAGAAGGTCAAATCCTTCAGGAAGAGCCGTCCAGTTTTTCAGGTCGCGCCGTAGTGATGGGTTGTGGGGAGGTGGCTACAGAGGTGGCTAGGCCGGAGGACGGGGGCGGAGGTGGAGCTGGTCAGGGCGGAGGGGGTTGTCGGGCGGTGCCTACGGAGGAGTTCGGGGTGGTGGGCGGCGGCGACTGTCCGGTTGGGGTGCCCCTGCTTCCGCCCGCATCTTCCCGTTTCCGCCGGAGCACCGCGTACGTGTGTGTAGCTGATTGAGCGAGTCGCTCTCGCTGCCGGCTTCTGCATGGGCTTCCCGTGTCCTGGCGCGCGCGCAGGAGGAGCAGTACTACCACTAGCTTCTCCGTCCCAGCGGCCTTCAAATCGAGCATGAACCGACGTCTCCGGCGACAGGGCAGGCAATAGTTGGGGGCGGAACGGGGCGGGGCGGCGTCTTCGGTGACCGGGCAGCCGGCGGTTGGAGGCTGCGGTGGCGCGTGCTGGCAAGGGAGGAGGAGAGGGGGCGTCGCGGCAGGGTTGGATCTGGGAGTGGGCATTTGGTGGCGGCGGCGGTTGCTGGCGAGGTTGCGGCGGCGTCTCCGGCCGATCGCCGGTTGGGGGCGGGGTGGTGGCGCGTCGCCCGCTTGGAGGTGGGTGCGTGGGTTGTGCGGGAGTGGGGGATCGGCCTTTTCTTCTTTTTCAGCGAGTTCGGGAGGATCTATCGGCTCCTATATAGGCCCATCGTGATCCAAATAACTATTCTAATCCCAGGATTAGAATAGTGTCATCTATATATATATATATATATATATATATATATATATATATATATATATATATATACTTGTTTATCTCTGATTATGCAGGATCATTGAAACACTTTTAAATCACATTATAGCAATGACTATACATATCTGGGTCAAAAGAATCTCGGGTTGTTTGTGATGGCTATTAAAGCCTTTATTGACCATTAATCACTGGGTTATTAACCCACAATTGCTTCTAAGCACTCAATTATCATGATTATAAGTCACCGGTATATAATTCACCGGTTTATTTGACACCAACTATGGCTTGGTAGACATTTTTTTGCAGATATTAGAAGTCTCTACATTTACGTGTTGCTACAGGCAACTTATCAATTACATATACAGGCAATTGCTATAAGACGCCCAAGGTGGATCATGTACCATGCATTAATCCCAGTATTGTCAACCGACAGGCAGATAAATGCTTGTGTAACAGTTCAACATGCATGAAGGCACGACAAAAGAAACTAAGTTTCAGCTAAAACTATTACATGGCTGCAGCTGAGACAAGAATATTCAAAGTTTTTTGCAAGGTGCAAAATTACTCTTTCAAGCCGCCTCTGGGCCGTCTGGGTTAGCCCCTTGATGACACCAAGTGGTTGACACCTCCAGGTTATCCTGTACTGCTCTTCTGCTTCTCGGATCTGAGAGTTGTTCAGAGTCCAGTCAACATATGTTAAAGCTTCGAAGATGGCTTCATCATGAAGGATAGGAGATGGATCAACGTTAGGGGCAAAGAGGTTCTTACGCCGTTGCAGAGTTAAGTCACATGATATCAGGATGGGTGGTGCAACTCGCTGTTGTTGGCACCGTAAGCGGGCTGATATTTTTTCAGCTCCATATTTTCAACAAGCTGACTCGCCAATACTCGCGATTCTTTCATGCAATGTGTTGTAGTCCTCCTATGAAAATGCAGACCCGTCATCTATATATTACGGGAACTCGCCAGCCAAGTTGACAGATCGAGCTCCGCATAAGCCATAGCCCGACTTAAGGTGGTGGTGGCTCCGGATCGGGCGGCTGATCTCTTCAGCTCTTCCACCTGCATTGGGATAGTGGACAACTTCTTCAATGCATCTTTTATAAAATGCAACAAGTCCTTTTCACCTATGAAAGCCTTTATGGTCCAGATGCTTCCAGTATATGACTGCTCTGTAAGAGAGTATACATCCTTTATCTTCATGACATTGTCCTGTAGGCCATGAGTTCTATAACCTGCAAAGAGGTTGACATATAAGATTCGCCGGGCGAGTTATCATTTATGCATGAGTCGCCAGGTGAGTTAATTTTTTATCTCTAAGTTGAAGGATGGCTTACCAAATATGGCACAGGTCATTTACGAGATGTGGTGTTTCAACCCGGCCAGCTCTTGATAACAGGTGCTAGTTGATTTTCGGCGACTTCTGTGCATTGGATTAAGGTGGCTTTTTTAGATTCTAGGGATTTCTTCGCTATCTCAAATCCCACCTTGATCTTTTCTAACTCTTCCAAAGGGGATTGCAGGATTGACTCTGCCTTAGTCCGCAGATCATGTTCATTTTCAATATTTTTTCTCAAGCTGGTCAAATTTGACTCGGTTGTGCTTAAAGCCTCCAGCAACATAATGGAGATAAATTTATTTAAACAAGTGCTGGAGTAGGTCGGCGATATTCTCTAACCCAGTTCTTGGGGCTATATCCATACAAGTTCAATTTCCCAGCAGATTGCAAGCACTATACTCGGCACTTGGGGGCTAATGGATGTCAGTTTTTCTATTTTAACGAATACGAGAAGACCTGGCTCATCTGATCAACATGAGCCGGCCGTTAGGGGCTATAGGTCAATTATTAAAATTATATTAATACTAAAAGGCCCAACTCATCTCATGAAGATGAGCCGGCCCTTGGGGTCTACATGTCAATTATTCAAAGTATACTAATATTTAAAGACCCGACTCATCTCATGAAGATGAGCCGACCCTTGGGGGCTACATAGCATTTCTTTTACTAAGGAGTTAATTTAAAGAACCAGTTTATCATTCAGATGATAACCCAGCCCTTGGGGGCTACCCTTCAAGCTCTATAGATTTATCTGTACGTGTTAAACATAATCAATGTTTCTTATGGTTAAGACTTGGGGGCTACATAAGGATATATGCTGCATTAGAGACGATTGAGCATACCTCATATTTCTTTTTCATCATATTCACTAGGCTTGCCTGCATGTCCTGGCTTGTAGACAGGTAGCTTAAATAGCCGGCATAAAGTTCATCATAACTGAAGTCTTCATAGTTGGGTAGCTCAAGTTTGGATTTGCCCTTATCTAATAAGCGTGTCTCATCCTTGGCGGTACAACACATTGGAGGCCTCTGTAGTGTTATGACCCACTCAGTGATAGCAATTTCTTTGTTATCCCTCTCATGAGAGGGAATATCTTTAGTCGCCTTTGCAGGGCTTGAGGTAACAGTGGGAACTCAGTGGGTTAAGATTGTCTGCCGAGTTAGCATGAGCACCCATGGCGTCATAAGCCGTCAGTTTAGTCCGTGGGGGTGGGTCACCCTCGTCCTCATGATGATCTTGAGGGTTCTCAATGTTGGGTCGTTGAAGACTCGCCTGTTTTCATTTTCTTGCTCTTGGCTTTGGTCGTGTGATCAAGATGGTATATTACAAAACGCATCGCAGTAAATCAAGCCGCCAATAGTTAGTACATTTACTTACCCAGGGTTTATAACCAAAGTCGATAGCTGAGTGGAGGACCAATATCTAGAAGATGGTGGCGACTCTTGGTAATTGGAATCAGAAGGATTATGAGGCTACCTTATAAGGCCGGCATTTGGAAAAGAATGAGTCGGACTGTGTGGCACCTCGTTACGCCGCTTGCAAGTAGATGGTTCATGATTTAACCTGGCCACTAGATCTCCAGAGCCGCCACTCCGAGTTTGGCACCTCGACTCATGCTGAGTTTTCTTCAAAATAAAGTTCGGGTCTAAATGAGCATCTGGAAGAGAAAAGCTTACTTTTCGGATGACCCTCCTAATCTTCTTTGGAGGCAAGGAGTCTGAGCCGAAAGAGCTGGAAATTACCTTAGTATCCTCGGCCTGGCTTGTTTCAATGTCGCCCTAAGAATAAGAGGTGTCGGCTAGTTCAATAAAGAGACGGCCAAGGGAGTCCAGTTCTACCTCTGACTGATCGTCAGCCTCCGGTGACTCGCCCGCTATTGCCGACTCATTCATAGCAGCATGTTTGTTCCTTTTCTAAGTCGGTGTAGTCTTGGTTTTGGCCACCCGAGTTTTTCTCTTCTTATTCCAGAAGGGAGAGCCAGGTTGCATAATTGAGAAAGGTTAGAAAGCGAAGTATCGAACAAAGTAAGGATTTATAAGCCGGATAGAAGGGAATGCTTACCGGAGGGGCTGGGTTAAGCTTGAAGAACGGTAACAGCCCCGTCTTGTTACAACTCTAATAAGGCTCCCTGAGTAGACTCTTTACAATTTTGTTGACTTCCTTAGTGGTAAAGTTATCAGAGTTATACCATTGAGGGCCAGTTTAATCGCTAGAATACTCACACATTAAGATGGGTCGGCGGCTTAAAGGGAGGATTCTCAATCCAACCCAGCACCGGGTTAGATGAACCCATGTTAGACCATTAGCCAACAAAGCCCTGAGTTTTGGATAGACTGGGGCGGCTTCAACATGTTCTTCTCGAATAATCCGGCTTGGGAGATCCAAGTCCATGGGAAGGTGGTCTTCTTTGTAACCCGGCAAAGGTTTCTCATTAGCTGGGGTGGTGTTCTTGCAATAAAATCATGTCTTTATCCATCCCTTAGGATGACTTGGTAAGGTAGCTGAAGGAAAGTAGTCGTATATGCGCCTCTGGATTGAAATCCCACCAAGTTCTAGGCTCGGGCCATCTGTGCAATCTGTTTGACGGTTCATATAGATGAATTCCTTGAAGAGGGGAACATTGGGCTCTATTTACAGATACGCCTCGCATAGGATTCGAAAGTTGCAGATATTGGATATGGAGTTTGGGCCCAGATCTTGAGGATGAAGTTTAAAATAGTTTAAGACGTCTTGAAAGAATTGTGACCCGGGCGGAGGAAAGCCTCTAAGTTGATGGTCAGTAAAAACCACAACTTCTCCTTCGCCGGGACGAGGAATGTCGTCTCCTTGGCCGGCTCGCCAACCAATTTCTTCTTGAGGTGGAAAAAAACCTTGATCTTGATAATCATTAAGGATGAGCCTGGAGACTTGGGAAGGAACCCAATTGCAAATGGTGGTCTTTGACATCATGAAAGATTCCCCAAAATTGCAGAGGTGACATCATCATTTCATATGGTGGGTTGTGAAGTTTTTTAAGCTAAGATTGTGAGATTCAGAGGGAAGACTCACCAGACTGATGGATTGAAGATTGACATGAATGATTTCAAATCAATCTGGGGCCTAATGTTGGGGATATGACCCAATGATATAACCCGCTGTATAAAGGCTGGGTCATGTTACTCGTGACTCTTGGAGTCAGGCATCAGACGGGCCGGAGCGATCAAGACGCAAGACTGGAAGGGCGACTTACAAGATGGGCCGGCTTAGTGCCCGGAACTAGAAGGCGGCGGGTGGCCCGGAGGCATAAGCCGCCATGTGGTGTCTTGCCACAGAAGGCAAGGCGACTTAGAGTTGGACTCAGTCACAGGTCATGACACAACCCGAATTCTTGTAAGCCGGAGGCCTCGACCCATATATAAAGGCGAGTCCCCGGCACAGATAGATCAGGTTACAATCAATTGATAGCTATGACAAGTGAATCCAATCCCTTGTAATCGATACTCAAGCAATAAGTAGAAAAACACGAGTAGGCTTTTTAACTCCACCGTGAGGGGCCGAACCTGGGTAAATCCGTGTCTGTCGATTCCGCTCAACCCTGACAAGCTAACCACCTAGATGCAATGGCCTCATGTCTAAGTCCTCACACTAGGACATCTGCTGTGACAAAACCACGACAATCACCCTCTTGTGTGTGAATTTGATAGTAGCCACTTTTAAGGTCAATCTTGGAGAAATGGTGGCTCCATTAAGTTCATCTAGCATGTCACCATGGCATGGAATGGGGTGTATATAACGAACGGTGATAGCATTTACGGGACGACAATTTAAACATGCGATAACTACCGTCTTTCTTAGGCACAATAATAACCGGAATGGCACATGTAAGCTCTCATGTACATACCCAGTTTTCATGAGATGTTGCACTGCCTTTGGATCTCTTTGTCTCGTCAGGGTTGATGTGGTATGGTGCCATGTTCGGTAAAGGTGCACCAGGTATAAGGTCGATGCGGTGTTCGATTCTACAAAGTTCGGGATGTCCGGGAGGTAGCACATCAGGGAAAACATCCGTAAATTCTTGCAATAAATAAGACAACACAAAAGGTAGATGACGTGAAGTATTAGTCCTCACCACCTCATCTTTGCACACAAGTACAAAGTGAAGAACACTCGATGGGCTCTCACTGACATCCCCGATGTCTCTTTTAGTGGCTAAAAGCACTAAGTTTTTCTTGTCGCTCATCGTGGAGTCGCTCCATTTTGTCTTGTGGCGCTCACTCTCTTTTTGGTGGTTCGCTCGCTCATTATTATTTCCATAATGGGTTGAACCTTGCTTGTCGGCGATCACTTGACTTGGTGACCTAGGTCGAAGCACGTACTCCTTGCCCTTCGTATGGAAACTATAGTTATTGGTTCGTCTGTTGTGGATGACGCCGCGGTCGAATTGCCAATATCTTCCTAAGAGGAGATGCCATACGAACATGGGGACCACATCACACTCCAATGTGTCTTCGTATGCGCTAATCTTGAAGGATACTTGAATGGTGCCAGAGTTACTTAACCATTGGACTTTGTAAGGGAGAGAGTGCTTCTTATTGGTCAATTGTAGCTTGGAACATAGCTTGCCGCTTCCAAATTGTGGCAACTTCCGCTTGTCGATGATGACCTTGACGAAACGTCCTTTGATGCCCGCTTTGGTATGGAAAGATATGGCATCGTTGATCTTCATCTTGTTTGTGCTGAAGTGTCAAGACCTTGGAGACAACTAGAGCGGGGCTCGGATCATTTTCGCAATAGACTTGAGCGTCATCTTCATTCGGTTGATGGTGCATGGCCATGTGTTCAAGCGCTTCCATTTCTTCTTCGCTCTGGAGTCGTAGGTGCCATCATCATTGGCGATTGTTGTGCGCTGAGTTGGGCACTCAAATGACTTGTGGCCTCGGCCCTTGCAAGTGAAACATTGTATGGAACTAGTCTTGGTAGACTCATCCATTGTAGTCGTAGAGGATGAAGCTGTAGGCTTGGAGTTGCTTGTAGTAAGAGGACGGCTCAAAGATATCGTTGGCTTCTTGTAGCTTGACTTGTCACTGGTGCTTGGTGAAACTCGAGTCGTTGTAGGAGGTGTCATAGTCATTGAAGCTTAAGTGCATGAACTGTAGGTATTGTAAGAGTACTTGGCGTACTTGAAGTCATATTGCACTTGTCACTCCGCCTTGATTGTTTGGTGCACTAGATCGAGGAGGTTCGTGTATCACTGGAAATCGGCAATTTTCTTGACGGGATGGTTGAGTCCATTCAAGAGGCATGACATTGTTTGCTCCTAGTGTTCCTTGGTAGTAGTCTTCAACAGACTTTGTGCCTTGTTTGAGGAGGTGCAATTTCTGAATAGATCGCGACTTGTGGCACCCCGGCTCAGAGCGACCGGTTTACCATGCATTGCGAGCCCAGAGACCATGTCTTCTGGCAACACACAACATCTTGGTACAGAAAAGAACCGCTTTATTGATGCTAGCGGAACAGAGTTATATTACAACAAATTGCCGAGGCCAAGCGGCACACCCAGTGCGGCTGAACAATATGTACATTATTTAGTGAACATAAAGGGGGCCTCGATCCGAACAACTACATGGCAGCGGAATAACGTCGTAGCGGAAGCTCCATATCACAGGGACACCGATGTGGACACGATCTAGACTTGAACAACGCTCCTCTCCAATGATACTTTCCTGAAATCTGGCATGACACGCCAGGTCAGCACATTGAATGTACTTGCGAGCTCACAACAGACATAATCATAATGACAAACAATATCATGATATTAAACCAATTATTAATAATGCAACACTATATGTCCAACATGCTGTGATCATGCTCGAACGTCCCTCGGGACAACTTACCAACCTTGATCATCCTCGGATCACAAACAAACCACCAACATGGTCTTTAACGAGAATAACTCGTAATCCTTACAGCGATCACAACCACGACCAACATCTGGTCCCGAATGCCTCGATGGCCTTTCTGCCATCTATCAACAATGCAAAGTTCATAGCTTAGTGTGCAATTTTATTAAACGTTGACTCATGGTGGGACCTACAACGAGGTGTCCGTGACCGTGGACTCGGCTATCAATAGATTATACACTCTGCAGAGGTAGCACGCTGTACCCACACCATGGAACCCATGGCCCCGCACTCCCATTCGGGTGGACCAACGGCGTTCCGACAAAACCCTTCCATTGCCATGACACTCTCCCGGCCACTCCGACCCAATCCCCAACGGGCTAGTCCTGGGTGGCCCGTGTTCACTAAAGACACACCGACCACCGTCGTGAACAAAACAATCCCACTCGGGGACTCGGTACCATAAACTCAACAACGAGCACACAAGATTATGCACGCCACCGGGCCAGGGGTAAGCACGACGTAACCTTCCTAGTTGGAGGCACCGACCGGAGGCAATGTCAATGGGCAGAATCAAGGCCTTCCCAGAAAGGCAAATGTGGTTGCACTGGGAAAGAAACTCGATTCAGTGGCACCATGATACGTCTCCAACGTATCTATAATTTTTGATTGCTCTGTGCTATATTATCTACTGTTTTAGGCAATATTGGGCTTTATTATCCACTTTTATATTATTTTTGGGACTAACCTATTAACCGGAGGCCCAACCCAGATTTGCTGTTTTATGCCCATTTTAGTGTTTCGAAGAAAAGGAATATAAAACAGAGTCAAAACGGAACGAAATCAACTGGAGAAGTTATTTTTGGAAGGAAAGCCACCCGATGGACTTGGAGTGCACGTCAGAAAGAAGGGAGGTGCTCACGAGGTGGGGCGCGCCCACCCCACAGCGCGCCCCGCCTCGTGGTCCCCTTCGTCCACCGACGTACTTCGCACACCCATATATACCTACGTATCGTAAAACTTCCGAGCAGAGATTAGATCGGGAGTTCCACCGCCATAAAACCTTGAGCAACCAAAAACCAATCGGGACCTGTTCAAGACTGCCGAGGGGGGGAACCCTCACCGTGGCCATCTTCATCATCCGGCGCTCTCCATGACGAGGAGGGAGTAGTTCACCCTCGGGCCGAGGGTATGTACCATAGCTATGTGTTTGATCTCTCTCTCTCTCGTGTTCTTGATTTGGCACGATCTTGATGTATCGCGAGCTTTGCTATTATAGTTGGATCTTATGTTTCTTCTCCCCCTCTACTCTCTTGTAATGAATTGATTTTTTCCCTTGAAGTAATCTTATCGGATTGAGTCTTTAAAGATTTGAGAACACTTGATGTATGTCTTGCCGTGTGTCGGTGTACTAGAGTAGGGGTACCCTAGTATCCCGAACTTGTGCATGGGCAGTTGCAGCCCTCCGCGGCAAGGCTTACCGGGTGACCGCCAAGGTCCTCCGTGGTTCCTTTGGAGCCATTCAAGAACAAAGTATTCAAGCCAAGGAGACAAGGCCCCGGCAAGAGGAGCTTGCCGGGAAGGCCACCCAAGGCACCTAGGAGACAAGGCCCCAGCAAGAGGAGCTTGCCGGGAAGGCCCGGTGAGCGACAAGCTTCCGGACGCGACAAGACAACAACCGCGGCAAGGCGCTTGCATGGCAGACCACCACTCTGTACTGCGCTCCGGCACATCCACTAACGTGTCGCCTGGGACCTTTCCGGTCTTGGCGTGGCAAGAGGCCGTGTGGCCCGGGCCTTGATGCGGCAGCTGATAAGATTGCCATCGTGGCAAGCGGTGGCGCCCGACGGTCCCTTTCTGCCTTTGTTAGGGCGGCGTGAAGCGGGCATTTAATGCCTTTGTCCCCGCCGCCGTGGTTAGGTATGATACACCTGTACAAGTAGCTGTACCAACCACTCCTTTTCCATTTTTACCCTTGTCTACGTTGCCACTGCCGGAGACCCTTTAGCATATAAAAGGAGGCCCATGCTTAGCGTGGGGAGGGTCGAAAGGTTCGAAGCAGAGAACACTCACGCTCGGTCTCGTTAGCAGCTTGCGTGTCTTTGTAGCACTTTCGGCGCTCTGAGCAAGAACTCAATACACTCGGACATGCAGCGAGGAGTGTTATCTCTCCGGAGAGGTCCGAAGCTGGGTAAACTGCTCGTGTGCTTTGCCTCGATCTGCTCTTCGTGCGACCTCCGCCCCCCGCCGAACCGAAAGGGGCTCGGTCCGCCGGTCCCATAGGTGTTCGTGGGCCAGATCAGCTTCCCCGACACCGTGCGTATCTGTGGTGACAATGGGATATCACGTTATTCACTTGATGTATGTTTTGGTGATCAACTTGCGGGTTCCGCCCATGAACCTATGCATAGGGGTTGGCACACGTTTTCGTCGTGATTCTCCGGTAGAAACTTTGGGGCACTCTTTGAGGTTCTATGTGTCGGTTTGAATATATGAGTTGAGATTTTGTGATGCATATCGTATAATCATGCCAACAGATACTTGAGGTGACATTGGAGTATCTAGGTGACATTAGGGTTTTGGTTGATTTGTGTCTTAAGGTGTTATTCTAGTACGAACTCTAGGGCTGTTTGTGACACTTATAGGAATAGCCCAATGATTGATTGGAAAGAATAACTTTGAGGTGGTTTCGTACCCTACCATAATCTCTTCGTTTGTTCTCCACTATTAGTGACTTTGGAGTGACTCTTTATTGCATGTTGAGGGATAGTTATATGATCCAATTATGTTATTATTGTTGAGAGAACTTGCACTGGTGAAAGTATGAACCCTAGGCCTTGTTTACTATCATTGCAATACCGTCTACGCTCACTTTTACCACTTGTTACCTTGCTGCTTTTTATATTTTCAGATTACAAAAACCTATATCTACCATCCATATTGCACTTGTATCACCATCTCTTCTCCAAACTAGTGCACCTATACAATTTACCATTGTATTGGGTGTGTTGGGGACACAAGAGACTCTTTGTTATTTGGTTGCAGGGTTGTTTGAGAGAGACCATCTTCATCCTATGCCTCCTACGGATTGATAAACCTTAGGTCATCCACTTGAGGGAAATTTGCTACTGTCCTACAAACATGTGCACTTGTAGGCCCAACAACGTCTACAAGAAGAAGGTTGCGTAGTAGACATCAAGCTCTTTTCTGGCGCCGTTGCCGGGGAGGCTAGGTAAGTGAAGGTATATCTTTAGATCTTGCAATCGAATCTTTTTGTTTCTTGTTTTAGCACTAGTCTAGTTTATAAAAGAAAACTACAAAAAAATGGAGTTAAGTTTGTCTCATACGCTTCGTCTTTTTAATATCTTTCGCGAGTATGATGGAAAAGAAAATTGTGCCAAAGTGCTAGAAGAAGAATTACATTGAATGCTTGGCATGAAATATGTGAATGATGAGCATGATTGCAATGTTATTAGTATGAATTCCTTGAATATCCATGATGCTAATGATGTGCAAAGCCACAAGCTTGGGGATGCTATGTTTGATGAAGATGATATGTTTAGTCCCCCAAGCTTCGATGAGCAAATTTACTATGATGAAAACATGCCTCCTATCTATGATGATTATTGTGATGACACGTATGCTTTAAAGAATAATGATAACCATGAAACTTTTCATCTTGATCTTAATCTTCAATCACATGATAGTTATTTTGTTGAGTTTGCTCCCACTATTCCGAATGAGAAGAATTTTGCTTATGTGGAGAGTAATAAATTTTCTATGCTAGTAGATCATGAAAAGAATGCTTTAGGTGCTGGTTATATTGTTGAATTCGTTCATGATGCTACTGAAAATTATTATGAGGGAGGAATATATGCTTGTAGGAATTGCAATAATATCAAGTTTCCTCTCTATGTGCTTAAAATCTTGAAGTTATGCTTGTTTTACCTTCCTATGCAAGTTGATTCTTGTTCCCATAAGTTGTTTGCTCACATAGTACCTATGCATAGGAAGTGGGTTAGACTTAAATGTGCTAGTAATATTCTTCATGATGCTCTCTTTATGTTTCAATTCTTATCTCTTATGTGAGCATCATTGAAATCATCATGCCTAGCTAGGGGCGTTAAACGATAGCGCTTGTTGGGAGGCAGGCCAATTTTATTTTAGTTTCTTGATTTTTGGTTATGTTTAGTAATAAATAATCCATATAGCTTCTGTTTAGATGTGTATTTATGTTTTAATTAGTGTTTGTGCCAAGTAGAACCTTTGGGAAGACTTGGGTGAAGTCTTTATGATCATGCTGTAAAAAACAGAAACTTTAGCGCTCACGAGATTAGCTTTAACTTTTTACTGGAAAGAGCTATTTAGTTGATTATTTTTGCAACTGATTACTAGACAAATTCCTCAGGTCCACCAATTTATTTTAGAATTTTTGGAGTTCCAGAAGTTTGCGTTAGTTACAGATTACTACAGACTGTTCTGTTTTTGACAGATTCTGTTTTTCGTGTGTTGTTTGCTTATTTTGATGAATCTATGGCTAGTAAAATAGTTTATAAACCAAAGAGAAGTTGGAATACAGTAGGTTTAACACCAATATAAATAAAGAATGAGTTCATTACAGTACCTTGAAGTGGTGTTTTGTTTTCTTTCGCTAACGGAGCTCACGAGTTTTCTGTTAAGTTTTGTGTTGTGAAGTTTTCAAGTTTTGGGTAAAGATTCGATGGACTATGGAATAAGGAGTGGCAAGAGCCTAAGATTGGGGATTCCCAAGGCAAACCAAGATAATATTCAAGGATAACCAAGCATCTAAGCTTCGGGATGCCCCGGAAGGCATCCCCTCTTTCGTCTTCGTTCATCGGTAACTTTACTTGGAGCTATATTTTTATTCACCACATGATATGTGTTTTGCTTGGAGCATCTTGTCATTTTATTTTGTTTTGCTTTCTGTTTGAATAAAGTATCAAGATCTGAAATTCTTAAATGGGAGAGTCTTCACATAGTTGTATGATTATTCGACTACTCAGTGATCTTCACTTATATCTTTCGGAGTAGTTTGTCATTTGCTCTAGTACTTCACTTATATCTTTTAGGGCACGGTGGTAGTTTTATTTTGAAGAAATAGATGATCTCTCATGCTTCACTTAGATTATTTTGAGAGTATTTAATAGCATGGTAATTTGCTTAATGTTAATATACTTGGTGTTCAAGATATGTGAAACTTTCTTTTGAGTGCGTTGAATACTAAGATAAGTTTGATGCTTGATAATTGTTTTGAGATACAGAGGTGATAATATCAAAGTCGTGCTAGTTGGGTGATTATGAATTTGAGAAATACTTGTGTTGAAGTTTGCAAGTCCCGTAGCATGCACGTATGGTTAAAGTTGTGTAACAAATTTGAAGCATGAAGTGTACCGGCTTGTGCATCCTTATGAGTGGCGGTCGGGGACGGCGATGGTCTTTTCCTACCAATCTATCCCCTAGGAGCATGCGCGTAGTATTTGATTTTTGATGACTTCTAAATTTTTGCAATAAGTATATGAGTTCTTTTGACTAATGTTGAGTCCATGGACTATACGCACTTTTACCTTTCCGCCATTGCTAGCCTCTTCGGTGTCGTGCATTGCCCTTTCTCACCTATGCTTGTTTTGTCTTCCTATGCTTGTTGATTATTGTTCCCATAAGTTGTTTGCTCACAAAATCCCTATGCATAGGAAGTGGGTTAGACTTAAATGTGATAGTCATATTCTTCATGATGCTCTCTTTATGTTTCAATTCCTATCTTTTATGTGAGCATCAGTGAAATCATTATGCCTAGCTAGGGGCGTTAAACTATAGCGCTTGTTGGGAGGCAACCCAATTTTATTTTAGTTTCTTGCTTTTTGGTTATGTTTAGGAATAAATAATACATCTATCTTCTGTTTAGATGTGCTTTTGTGTTTTAATTAGTGCTTGTGCCAAGTAGAACCTTTGGGAAGACTTGGGTGAAGTCTTTATGATCATGCTGTAAAAAACAGAAACTTTAGCGCTCACGAGATTTGCTTCAACTTTTTACTGGAGAGTGCAATTTAGTTGATTCTTTTTTGCAGATGATTACTATACAAATTCCTCAGATTCACCAATTTATTTGAGAATTTTTGGAGTTCCATAAGTTTGCGTTAGTTACAGATTACTACAGACTGTTCTGTTTTTGACAGATTCTGTTTTTCGTGTGGTGTTTGCTTATTTTGATGAATCTATGGCTAGTAAAATAGTTTATAAACCATATAGAAGTTGGAATACAGTAGTTATAACACCAATACAAATAAAGAATGAGTTCATTACAGTACCTTGAAGTGGTGTTTTGTTTTCTTTCGCTAACGGAGATCACGAGTTTTCTGTTAAGTTTTGTGTTGTGAAGTTTTCAAGTTTTGGGTAAAGATTCGATGGACTATGGAATATTGGGGATGCTCGATACGTCTCCAACGTATCTATAATTTTTGATTGCTCCATGCTATATTATCTACTATTTTAGGCAATATTGGGCTTTATTATCCACTTTTATATTATTTTGGGACTAACCTATTAACCGGAGGCCCAGCCCAGATTCTTTGTTTTATGCCTATTTCGGTGTTTCAAGAAAAGGAATATCAAACGGAGTCAAACGGAACGAAATCAACTGGAGAAGTTATTTTTGGAAGGAAAGCCACCTGATGGACTTGGAGTGCACGTCGGGGAAAGAAGGGAGGTGCCCACGAGGGTGGGGGGCGCGCCCCCTGCCTCAAGGCCCCCCCTTCGGTCCACCGACGTACCCCCTGCACCCATATATACCTACGTATCGTAAAACTTCCAGAATAGAGATTAGATCGGGAGTTCCGCCGCCGCAAAACCTCCAGAGCCACCAAAAACCAATCGGGACCCTGTTCCAGCAGCCTGCCGAAGGGGGGAACCCTCACCGGTGGCCATCTTCATCATCCCGGTGCTCTCCATGACGAGGAGGGAGTAGTTCACCCTCGGGGCTTAGGGTATGTACCAGTAACTATGTGTTTGATCTCTCTCTCTCGTGTTCTTGATTTGGCACGATCTTGATGTATCGCGATCTTTGCTATTATAGTTGGATCTTATGTTTCTTCTCCCCCTCTACTCTCTTGTAATGAATTGAGTTTCCCCTTGAAGTAATCTTATCGGATTGAGTCTTTAAAGATTTGAGAACACTTGATGTATGTCTTGCTTGATGCGTATCTGTGGTGACAATGGGATATCACGTAATTCACTTGATGTATGTTTTGGTGATCAACTTGCGGGTTCCGCCCATGAACCTATGCATAGGAGTTGGCACACGTTTTCTTCGTGATTCTCCGGTAGAAACTTTGGGGCACTCTTTGAGGTTCTATGTGTTGGTTTTAATAGATGAATTGAGATTGTGTGATGCATATCGTATAATCATGCCCACGGATACTTGAGGTGACACTAGAGTATCTAGGTGACATTAGGGTTTTGGTTGATTTGTGTCTTAAGGTGTTATTCTAGTACGAACTCTAGGGCTGTTTGTGACACTTATAGGAATAGCCCAACGGATTGATTGGAAAGAATAACTTTGAGGTGGTTTCGTACCCTACCATAATCTCTTCGTTTGTTCTCCACTATTAGTGACTTTGGAATGACTCTTTATTGCATGTTGAGGGATAGTTATATGATCCAATTATGTTATTATTGTTGAGAGAACTTGCACTAGTGAAAGTATGAACCCTAGGCCTTGTTTACTATCATTGCAATACCGTTTACGCTCACTTTTACCACTTGTTACCTTGCTGTTTTTATATTTTCAGATTACAAAAACTTATATCTACCATCCATATTGCACTTGTATCACCATCTCTTGGCCACACCATGACCCAGTCAACGGTTTATTGAAGTTGAGTTATATTCAGGTTCAACTAAAATGAAAATGACCGGTGTCATAGCATGCCATGAAATGCAAAACTACACATGCATCCCTTAATAAAGAAAATGACCGATGTCATCCATATTCACACAAATCGTAAACCTCAACAACTCATATTACTTTGCTGATCAAGACCACTCACATATTAACCAAAATATTTTGCAGCAAGTTATATTATTATTTTCTCACGCAAGAACGTAACTCTGATAAATTTCTCATATGGTTAACAGAAGATTTCACCACAACAATTCTTAATTTCTTTTCCAACTAAGTGAGGTTCAAACATTCTGTAAGGCAAGTAAAATTTCTAACCAAGTACTTAACAGAATAATTTCTAGCAAATTTTTATCAATTTCATTTATGCAAGAACACAACCGCAAATAATTTCTAACATGCATATCAAAATTATTTCTATCATCACCATGAATAAATACTAGCTTTGCTTCACCAACTAAGCTATTTTCCACATTCTGTAAATCAAGCATATTAACTAGCAAACACTTAACAGAATATAAATAACACAATAATTTTAAATGCATGGATAAATCATTTCATTCAAGTAAGGAAATCATAAATATTGAAATGACACCATGAAAATGTTGATGTGGCTGCCTTAGTGCAGATGAGGTTCACAAGCCTTCTGGTGATCCTCAAGACAAGCCTCACCCTCTGAAAATAAATTTAAACACAAAAAGAAAATATCATGAACACTTCTGAAAATCACCAGAAATTCTAAACAGCTCAGAAAAATCTCATCGTTGGTGAGCTGCTAGATTTCTTTTCAAAGAACACAATGCAAAAAGAATCAATTCATTTGGACTTATGGTTGAAAAGTTATAACAGTTTGAAGCTCTCTGGAATTTAAGTGATTTTGAATTTAAATAAACAATTTGAGGCGGGGTGACGTCGGCGTAAAACCTCAGGCGCCACCACTCGTGCAGCTTCGGCGTCTTGTCTGAGTGGCTGACTAGCGGGCCCTGCTAGTCAGGTGGGGGAAGGGGGGTGAAGGAAACAGAGGTGGCCACGGCTTTGCCAAAGCTCTTGCCGGCGGCGTGGGCTCCTCGGTCAAAACAAAAGGGAGGGATTTAAAGAGGGGACGGTGGCACACCTGCCCGTACCCGTAGCGTGGCTAGGGGTGGTCGGACATCGTCGGAATCAAGCTCGCAAGCGGAGGCAGAACACGGTGGTTGCCGGAGTTGAGGAAAACAGCGAACAGAGGCCACTCCAGGGGCTTCAAGCGGGCAGGACGGCCTCACCGGAGAGAGGTGGAAGCCCTGGAGGGGTTGCCCTGGCCTGGGAGGGGCTAGAGCTTCCGCAGCGACCAGAGGGGATCGCCGATGAGCTCGAGCTCGGGGACGGCGGCCCGAGGCCTGCCCACTCTGACTCTGACTTCCTACGATTATGGGATGTGTGGGAGTCTTTGGATGGTGCTCGAGGAGGCCGGGGTGGCTCCATTTATAGGACTGGCGAGGGCTTACAGCTCCGCCCGTGGACACACATCCCCACGGCGCCCGGCGACGAGCAGCGTCAGTGAGAGGGAGAGAAGGCGACGCAGGTCGCGCGGGGACTGCGGGCAGACGGAGACGAGCACAGGATCAAGGGGAAGGCGACGAGCACAGTATGCTCCGCACTGTTGGGCTGGCCGGACCTTGCCCGTGCTCGCTGCGGCAAGCTCCGGCATCGGTGAGCGCCAGAGGGAGGTTAAGGGCATTGAGACGAAAATGGTGGCGCGGTTTGGCACGCTCGAGCAGGCGAGGGAAGCGAGCACGCGCGAACAGAGCGCTCGGCGGCACTCAGAGCGCGTCGACACGCATGCCAACACCCCTGGACGAACGTGGTTACCACGTGTACTATGAAATCAGGCCGATCTAAGCATAAACTTCATGTCTGGCATGTTGTTCATGGTAGTTTTGAGTGTTACCACGATTTGGTTTGGATCCAGGTGCAGTAGAGAGGTTTTTACAAACCAGGTGAGTTTCGATCAAGAACTTTGAGCGATTCGTGGTCAATTGACAATTTGGGAGTTAGAGGCTGTGCTTGGGAGGATAGTCATGAGTTACTAAGGTAAAGATGCACAAGAAAGTTCAGGTCAAATGGAGCATGTAAAATGGTAGTTGCTGTAGAAACCACCATTTCTGTCCAGAACAGAAAATATTTTCTGTAGCAAAAATATTCCAAAAAGTGATGAAATATTTTTGCTTAGGAAGGTGCCTAAGGGTTCACAGAATATATGTGAATTATCTCAGATTTTTCTGAGCCATAAAAAATAGGGTTGCTTTGGAGTATACTGATCTGGCTAGGGTTTTGAGATGAAATGAATATTTTTCATTTAAGAAAAATATTCCAAAGATTATTTTGGGATGGATCGGAAAAGAAATGATGATTTAGGAGGGAAGTGAAGCACTTGGGTGAAAGCCAAGGATGCCCAAGTGTTTAAGCCCATAAGAAAAGATTCAAAAACTCCAGGTTTTAGAAAAATTTCAAATGAAAATCAGGCAAATAAGAGAGGGCAAAAACCAGGCTGTCACAAACCTCCCCCACTTAGAATGAATCTCGTCCTCGAGATTCGGTTGCTTGGGAAAACCACTCTGGATACTGATCCTTTAGGAATTCTTCCCGCTCCCAAGTTGCTTCTGATTCTGTGTGATGCTCCCACTGAACCTTGTAAAATTTTCTGACTTTACTGCGAGTGACCCTTTCCATTTGATCCAAAATTTTAAATGGTCTCTCTTCATAAGTTAAATCTTTTGCCAACTCTATCTCAGCCATAGCAGTCCTTTTCTTAGGCGGGGATATGCATCGTCTCAATTGCGGAACATGAAACACGTTGTGCACGTCTACCAATTCAGGGGGTAGTTCCAGTTGATATGCAACAGTACCTACTCGAGACATAATCGGGAATGGACAAATAAATCTTGGGGCCAGCTTTCCACGAGTCTGAAATCTCTTGACTCCTTTCATGGGAGTGACTCAGAGGTATACATGTTCTCCGAGTTCAAAACTAACCTGCCGGTGCTTTGCATCATAATAACTCTTCTGTCGAGATTTGGCCAGTTGCAATCTGTCTCTGATTTCCTTAACTTGTTTCTCAGCTTCCATCATGAGATCCATTCTGAAGATACGGCTATCTACAGTTTGAGACCAATTTAAAGGAGTGCGGCACTTACGGCCATCTGAGCTTCATATGGTGACATTTTCGGTAGTGCGGAAACTCTTGTTATAAGAAAACTCGGCATATGGCAAGCAATCTTCCCATTTAGCTCCTTTAGCTAGCACACAGGCTTGCAACATATCTTCGAGTATTTGATTTACCCGCTCTGTCTGTCCATACATGCGAGGATGATAGGCGATTACTATATTTCAGCGCTATCCCCAAGGCTTGATGGAGGCGGGACCAAAAAGCGGAAGTAAACAAGGAACCTCGGTTGGAAGTGATAGTCCGGGGCACTCCATGCAGACTGACTATTCTGGATACGTACAGCTATGCGAGTTCATTTGCCCTATATCTGGTGCAGATGGGAATGAAGTGAGCGATCTTGGTTAGGGTATCCACTATAACCCAGATTGCATCCTTGCCTCGCTGAGTCTTAGGCAATCCCGTAATGAAATCCATACAAACGTCATCCCATTTCCTTTGTGAGACCGGCAGCGGTTGGAGGAGTCCGGTGGCTTCGATGCTCTGCCTTCACCTGTTGCATATGTCAACAGGCTACAAAATAGGCAATGTCTTTCTTCATTCCATCCCACCAGAATATTTGTCTAAGGTCCTCGTACATTTTCGTACCTCCTGGGTGAATGGAATATGAGGATTCGTGTGCTTCTGACAGGATTTTCTTCTTCAAGCCCGGTTGGTTGGGTACACAAATTCTTCCATGGAATCGGAGGGTACCGAATTTGTCCTTGAAGAAAGCTGGGGTCTATTTTGACATCTGGCACTTGACACATCTTTGCATCTCGATGTCATCTGACTGAGCCTTGCGGATCTCTATCTCAAGTGTGGGGGTAACTTCCAAAATATTAGCGAGGCCAGCATCCACTATGACCAAGTTGAGCTGAGCAATCTCCTCTTGGAGTTCGGGAGGCAAGGATTTCAATATTACATTCAAGCTGACGGGCTTTCGACTGAGTGCATCGGCAACTACGTTGGCCTTGCCCGGGTGGTAATTTATTCCAAGGTCATAATCCTTGACCAACTCTAGCCATCTTCCTTGACGGAGATTTAAATTTGGCACCGTTTTCGAATGAGGTAGTGTCTCCAAATTTTTAAGGCATGAACCACCGCAGCCAATACCAAATCATGAGTAGGATAATTTCCTTCATGGGGTCGTAGCTGTCGTGATGCATATGCTACTACCTTGCTGTCTTGCATGAGTACGCAACCAATACCTTGCCTGGAGGCGTCGCAGTACACATCAAAATCGCGATAAATGTCTGGAAGAGTCAATACAGGTGCGGTTGTCAGACGTATCTTCAGCTCATTAAAACTTTTCTCACAATCCTCCGTCCATTCAAACTTCTTATCCTTTTTGAGCAGCTCCGTCATGGGTTTAGCAATCTCGGAAAACCCTTCAATAAAACGACGATAATATCCAGCCAATCCGAGAAAGCTCTGGATCTGCGTCACAGTCGTGGGCGGCACCCAATCGAGCACATCCTTTACTTTGCTTGGGTCCACGGCTATACCTTCGGCGGATAGTACATGTCCGAGAAATCCAACTTGCTTGAGCCAAAATTCACATTCTTGAATTTGGCGTATAGGCGATAATTCGTATGATCGTTGTAGCACTGCACGGATGTGATCCTTGTGCACATCTTCACCCATGGAGTAAAATAGGATTTCATCGATGAAGACTACCATGAATTTGTCGAGGAAGTCCATGAATACTTTGTTCATCGTATGCATGAAGAAAGCAGGGGCATTGGTGAGACCAAAGGACATCACAGTATATTCGTAAAGACCGTACCGATTAGTGAATGCGGTCTTAGGAATATCCTCCTTTTTAATCTTGAGCTGATGATATCCGGTCCGTAAATCGATTTTAGAGAATACTTTAGCCCCACTGAGCTGATCAAACAGATCGTCAATCCTTGGCAGTGGATATTTATTTTTGATGGTGACCTCATTCAGCTGGCGGTAATCTACGCACATATGGAGACTACCATCCTTTTTGTCCACGAAAATAGCAGGCGACCCCCATGGTGAAGAGCTGGGACGAATATAACCTTTCTGGAGCAATTCATCAAGCTGTTTCTTTAGCTCCACTAATTCTGATGAGGGCATCCGGTAATACTTCTTGTATAGCGGTGCGGTTCCGGGCACAAGATCTATTGCAAACTCCAGTTCTCGATGTGGTGGCATGCCTGGCAGTTCTTCCGGAAATACATCAGGGTACTCGCTGACCACAGGAATAAATTCCAATTCAGCCACAGCGGTGCATACCAATTCTTGCTTGGGTATATTCTTACGAGCGTAGAATTTGGTAAGCTGCCCATTCAGACCGGTCAAAGTGACTTCTCGGGTTACACATTTTATGCAAAATTGATATTTGGTCAACCAATTCATACCAAATATAATATCCAACTTTTCAGACTCAATGATTATCAGAGAGGTTGGAAAGTAGACTCCGATGATATTGATTTCCGGATCACGGCAGACGGATGGCTCTTGATTATAGATCCCGGGGTTTGTACCAGCATATTTTTGCCCAAAAGCGTGCAAGGGAAATTGTTTTGGGCAGCAAAACTCCGAGAAATAAAAGAATGGGAAGCCCCAGAGTCAAATAAAATTATGGCAGGTATGTCATTAACAAAAAACATACCAATGATGACTTCTGGCTTCTCTTGAGCTTCATCGGCGGAGATATGATGTACGTGCCCAGTGAAGTTTTGCTGGGTTGGACACGACTCCATAAAGTTGACTTGTGGCCTGCTTAGGGCATTCATCTTGTTGTTCTTGGGGCACCGTCGGGCATAATGTCCGTTATGCCCACAGTTGAAGCAAGAACTATTGCGCCGACGCTCCTCATGTGTTGGGTTGGTCACAACATTCTTGACTTGAGTGGTGGTCTTGTTAACATTCTGCTGCCAATTTGGCTAGAATTCCACCTGAGTCTGCTGCCAGGTACGCGCCTTTCGCACTGGTTGCACATCCTTCTTTGGCTCAAATTTACGTTTGTTTTCATTGTTGACAGGCCTATTATCTGCTATAAGCTTGTGCTCCCATTCAGCAATGAAAGCCTTATTCACCAGAGTTTGGAAATCTGGGAAATCAAGCATACTGAGAGTACACCGGAGTTGCGGATTTAGGCCTCCAAGAAATCTGTCAATCTTCCTTTCTTCGGTGGCCACATCATAAAGAGAGTAACGGGCCGGATGATTGAATTTTTGCAAATATTCAGCCACGCATCGATTTCCTTGGACGAGTGCGAGAAATTCACGCTGCTTGGTCTTCATAGCTCCCGTAGGGATATGATACTTTCGGAACTAATCCTTAAACTTTTCCCAGGTGATTTCCTCATCAACCGGACACATGGCTTTTGTATTTTCCCACCATATGGCAGTTGCGCCTTCAAGGTAATGAGTTGCAAACGGAACTTTATCATTTCCTTCAGTACGAGCAATCTCAAGCTTTTTCTCCATGGTGCGCAACCAATCGATACGCATCCAATGGGTCAACAATCGGACTGAAGCTGGGTGGATTGGTCCTCTAAAAATCTGACAGCTTTGAGTGATGACCTTCTGATTTCCATTCTGTCCAACCATAGCATGCACACTTCTCAATATTTCAATTAGATCATTGTTCCTTTTCTCTTCAAACATACGCAGAATTTTCTCGGTGGAGGGAGGATTAGGCGGTGGAGGTGGTGGCAGAACGTACGGCTCGGGAGAATATCACACTTTGTAAATGCGGAGCAGCGTACATGAGTTCCCTCACGAACGTTGCTATTGCTGCCTCCACGCGTCATCCTATTGTGGATTTTTCCCAAGACAACACAGTCGAGATGAGAAACACCCAAGAATAAAATTGGGGAAAAGCCAGCGACAAATCCCGGAAGATCAAAAGAGCGAAGAAAATACGGCGAATAAAGTCCCAACATAATTATACATAGACTCGTACATGAAAGATAAACAACATGACTGGTTCAACTACTCTCATACATGCAATGAAACATCATTACTCATACGACTACATCCGTACATCATCCATACGACTGCGAATACTACTGCTCCGCTGGTGCTGCGGTGTCCTCCCTTGAAGCGGTCTCGGATCCCGAACTGACGTGGTTAACTGAAACCTCCGGGTTAAAGGTAGCACGACGGCGCTGCCTCAAGGGCTCTCCCTCAGGGGCAGGTGTAGGATGAAGCATCGGGGCTACAGGAGTAGTAAGAAGTGAAACCCACTCGGCAGGAGTACTGAGAGGGTTCACGGCCGAGACGCCCGTGCTACTCGGAGGAGTAACCGGTGAAATAGAGGAACTAGAACTGACTGGAATATAAGGGATAAATCCCAGGGAAGATGGAGTAGTGGCAAATCTAGTCAGGGAAGATGGAGTAGTGGCAAATCCCAGGGAAGTAGCGGCTAAAGCAGTACGGGCACGAGTCAGCTCTCGAGCCAGCTCGTTGATCATGAGATAGCTAGCAGTGACATAACGAGCAAGGTGGCTAGCAACACTATCAGACTCCGGATGAATGAGAGGGAAGCGAATACGACCGTTGTCGTGCAGAGATGGGTAGTAATAGAAACCTAGGTGGTTCTACATTCGGACCTCGTTGTAGCGGAGCTCGACAAGGACCTCGAATGCAGCAAACTAGACAGCCTGAGAGGCGGTGGAGACGTAACCGCTCTGAGAAGTACGAGTGTAAGAGCTGGAATCGAAACTAGTGCGCAGAGTGACCACTGCGTGATACTCATACACTGAATCAGCTAGATGCTCCCGGTACACACGATAGACTGGGTCGTCTCCGAGAAGATGCGGTGATGCCACACGCTATGGCGAGGTGCGGTGACATGTACGGCATCATTTGCAATCGCAGCGCGGATCTGACACCGGAGCCATCTACACCCACAACCATTAGTAGGTTAGCATAAAAATATATAAACCGAATGCATGCAACGCAACAATCAGCACAAATTACTACCGGCACTCAACTTAAACTTGTAACTAACGTCCGGTAAACTCGTCGCGATCTAAGCGTGGCCCTCTGATCGGTAGCGGCTCTGAAACCAGCGTTGTGGCACCCCGCTCAGAGCGACCGGTTTACCATGCATTGCGGACCAGAGACCATGTCTTACGGCAACACACAACATCTTGGTACGAAAACAACCGCTTTATTGATGCTAGCGAAACAGAGTTATATTACAACAAATTGCCGAGGCCAAGCGGCACACCCAAAGTCTTGGTGAACAGTATGTACATTATTTAGTGAACATAAAGGGGGCCTCGATCCGAACAACTACGTGGCAGCGGAATAACGTCGTAGCCGAAGCTCCATATCACAGGGACACCGACGTGGACACGATCTAGACTCGAACAACGCTCCTCTCCAATGATACTTTCCTGAAATCTGGCATGACATGCTAGGTCAGTACATTGAATGTACTTGCAAGATCACAACATGCATAATCATAATGGCAAATAATATCATGATATTAAACCAATTATTAATAATGCAACACTATATGTCCAACATTCTGTGATCATGCTCGAACGTCCCTCGGGACAACTTACCAACCGTGATCATCCTCGGATCACAAACAAACCACCAACATGGTCTTTAACGAGAGTAACTCGTGATCCTTACGATGATCACAACCACAACCAACATCTGGTCCCGAATGCCTCGATGGCCTTTCTGCCATCCATCAACAATGCAAAGTTCATAGCTTAATGTGCAATTTTATTAAACGTTGACTCATGGTGGGACCTACTACGAGGTGTCGTGACCATGGACTCAGCTATCGATAGATTATACACTCTGCAGAGGTAGCACACTGTACCCACACCATGAAAACCATGGCCTCGCACTCCCATTCGGGTGGACCAACGGCGTTCTGACAAAACCCTTCCATTGCCATGACACTCTCCCGGACACTCCGACCCAATCCCCAACGGGCTAGTCCTGGGTGGCCCCGTGTCTACCAAAGACACACTGACCACCTTCGTGGCCAAAACAATCCCACTCGGGACTCAGTACCATAAACTCAACAACGGGCACACAAGATTATGCCTGCTTACCGGGCCAGGGTAAGCACGAAGTAACCTTCCCTAGTTGGAGGCACTGACCAGAGGCAATGTCAGTGGACCGAATCAAGGCCTTCCCACAAAGGCAAATGTGGTTGCACTGGGAAAGAAACTCGATTCAGCAGCACCATGACCCAGTCAACGGTATATTAGAGTTGAGTTATATTCAGGTTCAACTAAAATGAAAATGACCGGTGTCATAGCATGCCATGAAATGCAAAAACTACACATGCATCACTTAATAAAGAAAATGACCGATGTTATCCATATTCACACAAAGCATAAACCTCAACAACTCATATTACTTTGCAGATCAAGACCACTCACATATTAACCAAAATATTTTGCAACAAGTTTTATTATTATTTTCTCACGCAAGAACGTAACTCCGATAAATTTCTCATATGGTTAACAAAAGATTTCACCACAACAATTCTTAATTTCTTTACCAACTAAGTGAGGTTCAAACATTCTGTAAGGCAAGTAAAATGTCTAACCAAGTACTTAACAAAATAATTGCTAGCAAGTTTTTATCAATTTCATCTATGCAAGAACACAACCGCAAATAATTTCTAACATGGTTGGCAAAATTATTTTTGTCATCACCATGAATAAATCCTAGCTTTGCTTCACCAACTAAGCTAGTTTCCACATTCTGTAAATCAAGCATATTAACTAGCAAACACTTAATAGAATATAAATAACACAATAATTTTAAATGCATGGATAAATCATTTCATTCAAGTAAGAAAAACATAAATATTGAAATGACACCATGAAAATGTTGTTGTGCCTTGCCTTAGTGCAGATGAGGTTCACAAGCCTTCTAGTGATCCTCAAGACAAGCCTCACCCTCTGAAAATAAATTTAAACACAAAAAGCAAATATCAAGAACACTTCTGAAAATCACCAGAAATTCTAAACAGCTCAGAAAAACCTCATCTTTGGTGAGCTGCTAGATTTCTTTTCAAAGAACACGCTGAGAATCAATTCATTTGGACTTATGGTTGAAAAGTTATAACTTTTTGAAGCTCTCTGGAATTTAAGTGATTTTGAATTTAAATAAACAGCTGTGTGTGTGTGTGTGTGTGGGGGGGGGGGGTGACGTCGAAGGCGTAAAACCTCAGGGCGCCACCACTCATACCGCTTCACGCGCGTACAGAGTGGCTGACTAGCGGGCCCTGCTAGTCAGGTGGGGGAAGTGGGGAGAAGGAAACAGAGGAGGCCGCGGCTTCGCCGCAACTCTTGCCGGCGACGAGGGCTCCTCGGCTAAAATGGAAGGGGGGGATTTAAAGAGGGGACGGTGGCGAACCTGCCCGTACCCGTAGCATGGCTAGGGGTGGTCGGACCGCGTCGGAATCAAGCTCGCAAGCGGAGGCAAAACATGGTGGTTGCTGGAGTTGACGAAGACGGCGAACGGAGGCCACTCCAAGGGCTCCAAGCGGGCGGGACGACCTCACCGGAGAGAGGCGGAAGCCCTGGAGGGGATGCCCTAGCCTGTGAGGGGCTAGAGCTGCCACGACGACTAGAGGGGATAGCCGGCGAGCTCGAGCTCGGGGATGGCGGCCCGAGGCCTGCCCGGCTGGGCTACGGCTTCCTACGCGATTGTGGGATGTGTGGGAGTTCTGGATGGTGCTCAAGGAGGCTGGGTGTGGCTCCATTTATAGACGAGCGGCGAGGGGGGTTCGTGCTCCACCGGTAGACACCTGTCCACGGCGCCCGGCGACGAGCGACATTAGTGAGAGGGGGAGAAGGCAACGTAGGTCGCGCGGGGACTGCGGGCGGACGGAGACGAGCACATGATCGAGGGGAAGGTGACGAGCACAGTACGCTCCGCACTATTGGGCTGGCCGGACCTTGCCCGTGCTTGCTGCGGCAAGCTCCAGCGTCGGCGAGCGCCAGAGGGAGGTTAAGGGCATTGAGACGAAGATGGTGGCGCGGTTTGGCACGCTCGAGCAGGCGAGAGAGCGAGCACGCGCGAACAGAGTGCTCGGCGGCACTCAGAGCACGTCGACACGCATGCCAACACCCCTGGACGAACGTGGTTACCGCGTGAACTATGACATCAGGCCGATCTAAGCATAAACTTCATGTCTGGCATGTTGTTCATGGTAGTTTTGAGTGTTACCACGATTTGGTTTGGATCCAGGTGCAGTAGAGAGGTTTTTACAAACCAGGTGAGTTTACGATCAGGTAACTTTGAACGAGCCATCGTGGGTCAAACGGCTGGGAGTTAGAGGCTGTGCTTGGGAGGATAGTCATGAGTTACTAAGGTAAAGATGCACAAGAAAGTTCAGGTCAAATGGAGCATGTAAAATGGTAGTTCGTAGAAACCACCATTTCTGTCCGTAACAGAAAATATTTTACTGTAGCAAAAATATTCCAAAAAGTGATGAAATATTTTTGCTTAGGAAGGTGCCTAAGGGTTCACAGAATATATGTGAATTATCTCAGATTTTTCTGAGCCATAAAAAATAGGGTTGCTTTGGAGTATACTGATCTGGCTAGGGTTTTGAGATGAAATGAATATTTTTCATTTAAGAAAAATATTCCAAAGATTATTTTGGGATGGATCAGAAAAGAAATGATGATTTAGGAGGGAAGTGAAGCACTTGGGTGAAAGCCAAGGATGCCCAAGTGTTTAAGCCCATAAGAAAAGATTCAAAAACTCCAGGTTTTAGAAAAATTTCAAATGAAAATCAGGCAAATAAGAGAGGGCAAAAACCAGGCTCTCACACGGCTATAGTGTGTAGGCACAAAACACGCTTTCATAACCTCCTTTATTTGATTCCATGTTGTGATCGGTGGGTCGCCTTTTGAGGAAATATGCCCTAAAGGCAATAATAAAGTTATTATTTATTTCCTTATTTCATGATAAATGTTTTTATTCATGCTAGAATTGTATTAACCGGCAACATAATACATGTGTGAATACATAGACAAACATAGTGTCACAAGTATGCCTCTACTTGACTAGCTCGTTAATCAAGGATGGTTAACTTTCCTAACCATAGACATGAGTTGTCATTTGATTAACGGGATCACAATATTAGGAGGATGATGTGATTGACTTGACCCATTCCGTTAGCTTAGCACTTGATCGTTTAGCATGTTGATATTGCTTTCATCATGACTTATACATGTTCCTATGACTATGAGATTATGCAACTCCCGTTTACCGGAGGAACACTTTGTGTGCTACCAAACGTCACAACGTAACTGGGTGATTATAAAGGAGCTCTATAGGTGTCTCTGAAGGTACTTGTTGGGTTGGCGTATTTCGATATTAGGATTTGTCACTCCGAATTGTCGGAGAGGTATCTCTGGGCCCACTCGGTAATGCACATCACTATAAGCCTTGCAAGCATTGTAACTAATGAGTCGATTCTATGGATGATGTATTACGGAACGAGTAAAGAGACTTGCCGGTAACGAGATTGAACTAGGCATTGAGATACCGATGATCGAATCTCGGGCAAGTAACATACCTATGACAAAGGGAACAACGTATGTTGTTATGCGGTTTGACCGATAAATATCTTCGTAGAATATGTGGGAGCCAATATGAGCATCCAGGTTCCGCTATTGGTTATTTACCGGAGATGTGTCTCGGTCATGTCTACATAGTTCTCGAACCCATAGGGTCCGCACGCTTAAAGTTTCGGTGATGATTGTATTATGATTTTTTGTGTTATGATGTACCGAAGGTAGTTCGGAGTCCCGGATGTGATCACAGACATGACGAGGAGTCTCTAAATGGTCGAGACGTAAATATCGATATATTGGACGACTATGTTCGGATACCAGAATGATTTCGGGGAGTTTCGGACATATCTTAGAATCTGGGGGGTTCTAGGAACCCCACAGGGAGACTAATGGGCCTATTGGGCCCTAGTGGAGAAGAGGAGGGCGGCCAAGGGCAGCCAGCCTTCCCCCAGTCCGAATTGGACAAGGAGGGTGGGGGGGCACCCCCCTTTCCATTCCCCCTCTCTCTCCTTCCCTCTCCTCTCCTACTCCCACTTTGGAAGGGGGAGTCCTACTCGGACTCCCCATGGGGCACGCCTAGGGAGGCCTGCCCCCTCCCCCTCCTCCACTCCTTTAAATACGGGGAGGCGGGCACCCCTTGGAGACACAACAATTGATCATTGATCTCTTAACCGTGTGCGGTGCCCTCCTCCACCATATTCCACCTCGGTAATATTGTAGCGGTGCTTAGGCGAAGCCCTGCGTCGGTAGCATCATCAACACCATCATCACGCCGTCGTGCTGATGGAGCTCTCCCTCAAAGCTCTGCTGGATCGGAGTTTGTGGGACGTCATCGAGCTGAACGTGTGCTGAACTCAGAGGTGCCATGTGGTCGGTACTTGGATCAGTCGGATCGTGAAGACGTATGACTACATCAATCGCGTTGTGCAAACGCTTCCGCTTTCGGTCTACGAGGGTATGTGACCATCACTCTCCCCTCTCATTGCTATGCATCACCACGATCTTGTGTGTGCGTAGGATTTTTTTTGAAATTACTACGTTCTACAACAGTGGTATCAGAGCCAGGTTTTATGCGTAGATGTTATATGCGCGAGTAGAACACAAGTGAGTTGTGGGCGATACAAGCCATACTGCTTACCAGCATATCACACTTTGGTTCGGCGGTATTGTTGGATGAAGCGGCCCAGACCGACATTACGCGTACGCTTACGCGAGACTGGTTCTACCGACGTGCTTTGCACATAGGTGGCTGGCGGGTGTCAGTTTCTCCAACTTTAGTTGAACCGAGTGTGGCTACGCCCGGTCCTTGAGAAGGTTAAAACAGCACTCACTTGAAAAACTATCGTTGTGGTTTTGATGCGTAGGTAAGAATGGTTCTTGCTCAGCTTATAGCAGCCACGTAAAACTTGCAACAATAAAGTAGAGGACGTCTAACTTGTTTTTGCAGGGCATGTTGTGATGTGATATGGTCAAGGCATGATGTTATATTTTATTGTATGAGATGATCATGTTTTTGTAACCAAGTTATCGGCAACTGGCATGAGCCATATGGTTGTCGCTTTATTGTATGCAATGCAATGCAATCGTCCTGTAATGCTTTACTTTATCACTAAGCGGCAGCGATAGTCGTAGAAGCAATAGTTGGCGAGACAACAATGATGCTATGATGGAGATCAAGGTATCGCGCCGCTGACGATGGTGATCATGACGGTGCTTCGGAGATGGAGATCACAAGCACAAGATGATGATGGCCATATCATATCACTTATATTGATTGCATGTGATGTTTATCTTTTATGCATCTTATTTTGCTTAGATCTACGGTAGCATTATAAGATGATCTCTCACTAAATTTCAAGGTATAAGTGTTCTCCCTGAGTATGCCTTTATTGCGAAAGTTCTTCGTCTTTGAGACACCACGTGATGATCGGGTGTGATAAGCTCTACGTTCAAATACAACGGGTGCAAAACAGTTGCACACGCGGAATACTCAGGTTAAACTTGACGAGCCTAGCATATGAAGATATGGCCTCGGAACACTGAGACCGAAAGGTCGAGCGTGAATCAAATAGTAGATATGATCAACATAGTGGATGTTCACCATTGAAAACTACTCCATCTCACGTGATGATCGGACATGGTTTAGTTGATATGGATCACGTGATCACTTAGATGATTAGAGGGATGTCTATCTAAGTGGGAGTTCTTAAGTAATATGATTAATTGAACTTTAATTTATCATGAACTTAGTCCTGGTAGTATTAGCATGTCTATGTTGTAGATCAATAGCTCACGTTTAGCTCCCCTATTTTATTTTTGATATGTTCCTAGAGATAAATAAGTTGAAAGATGTTAGTAGCAAAGATGCGGACTAGCTCCGTGATCTGAGGATTATCCTTATTGCTGCACAGAAGTATTATGTCCTTCATGCACCGCTAGGTGACAGAACTATTGCAGGAGCGAATCTGAGGCGTTTTGAACGTTTTGACAAAAGCTCGGTATGATAACTACATGATAGTTTAGTGCACCATGCTTTACGGCTTAGAACCGGGACTTCAAAAATGTTTTGAACGCCACTCATGCCCATGTCAAGAGGAATGAGACCTCTGACACTACTTTGCCTACAAGATGGAGGAGAATAGCTCAACCAGTAAGCATGTGCTCAGATTGTCTGAGTACTACAATCACTTGAATCAAGTGGGAGTTAATCTTCCAAATAAGATAGTGATTGATAAAGTTCTCTAGTCACTATCACCAAGTTGCTAGAACTTAATGATAAACTATAATATGCAAGGGATAACAGAAACGATTCCCAAGCTCTTCGTGATGGCTAAATCGACGAAGGTAGAAAACAAGAAAAACATCAAGTGTTGATGGTTAACAAGACCACTAGTTTCAAGAAAAGGGCAAAGGGAAGAAGGGGAACTTCAAGAAGAACGGCAAGCAAGTTGCTGCTCAAGTGAAGAAGACAAGTCTGGACCTAAGCCTGAGACTAAGTGCTTCTACTACAAAGGGACTAGTCCTTTGAGCGGAACTGCCCCAAGTATTTGGCGGATAAGAAAGATGGCAAAATGAACAAAGGTATATTTGATATACATGTTATTGATGTGTACTTTACTAGTGTTTATAGCAACCCCGTGGTATTTGATACTAGTTCAGTTGCTAAGAGTAGTAACTCGAAACGGGAGTTGCAGAATGAACATAAACTAGTTAAGAGTGAAGTGACGATGTGTGTTGGAAGCAGTTCCAAGATCGATATGATCATCATCGCACACTTCCTATACTTTCGGGATTAGTGTTGAACCTAAATAAATGTTATTTGGTGTTTGCATTGAGCATGAATATGATTTTATCATGTTTATTGCAATACGGTTATTCATTTAAATTAGAGAATAATTGTTGTTATGTTTACATGAATAAAACCTTCTATGGTCATACACCCAATGAAAATGGTTTGTTGGATCTCGATTGTAGTGATACACATATTCATAATATTGAAGCTAAAAGATGCAAAGTTAATAATGATAGTGCAACTTATTTGTGTACTTGCCTTTTAGTTCATATTGGTGTAAAGCGCATGAAGAAACTCCATGTTGATGGGTTTTTGGAATCACTTGATGCTTGCGAACCATGCCTCATGGGCAAGATGACTAAGACTCCGTTCTCCGGCACAATGGAGCGAGCAACTGACTTATTGGAAAATAATACATACTGATGTATGCGGTCCAATGAGTGTTGAGGCTCGCGGGCGGGTATCGTTATTTTCTGACCTTCACAGATGATTTGAGTAGATATGGGTATATCTACTTGATGAAACATAAGTCTGAAACATTTTAAAAGTTCAAAGAATTTCAGAGTGAAGTGGAAAAGAATCGTGACAAGAAAATAAAGTTTCTACGATCTGATCGCAGAGACGAATATTTGAGTTACGAGTTTGGTCTTCAATTAAAACAATGTGGAATAGTTTCACAAATTCGTGCTACCTGGAACACCACAGCATAATGTTGTGTCCGAACGTCATAACCATACTTTATTGGATATAGTGTAATCTATGATGTTTCTTACCGATTTACCACTATTGTTTTGGGGTTATGCATTAGAGACAATTGCATTCACGTTAAAAAGGGCACCATATAAATCCATTGAGACGACACCGTATGAACTATGGTTTAGCAAAAAACCTAAGTTGTCATTTCTTAAAGTTTGGGGTTGCGATGCTTATGTGGAAAAGTTTCATCCTAATAAGCTCAAACCCAAATCAGAGAAATTTATCTTCATAGGATACCCAAAGGAGACAGTTGGGTACACCTTCTATCACAGATCCGAAGGCAAGACATTCGTTGCTAAGAATGGATCCTTTCTAGAGAAGGAGTTTCTCTCGAAAGAAGTGAGTGGGAGGAAAGTAGAACTTGATGAGGTAATCTGTACCTGCTCCCTTATTGGAAAGTAGTTCATCACAGAAATCTGTTCTTGTGACTCCTACACCAATTAGTGAGGAAGCTAATGATGATGATCATGTAACTTTAGATCAAGTTACTACCGAACCTCGTAGGTCAACCAGAGTGAGATCCGTACCAGAGTAGTACGGTAATCCTATTCTAGACGTCATGTTATTTGACCATGACGAACCTACGAACTATGAGGAAGCGATGATAAGCCCAGATTCCGCGAAATGGCTTGAGACCGTGAAATCTGAGATGGGATCCATGTATGAGAACAAAGTGTGGACTTTGGTTGACTTGCCCGATGATCGGCAAGCCATAGAAAAATAAATGGATCTTCAAGAGGAAGACGAACGCTGGTAGTAGTGTTACTATCTACAAAGCTAGACTTGTCGAAAAAAGGTTTTTGACACTGTTCAAGGTTTTGACTATGATGAGATTTTCTCACTCGTAGCGATGCTTAAGTCTATCCGAATCATGTTAGCAAATTGCCACATTTTATGAAATCTGGCAAATGGATGTCAAAACTACATTGCTTAATGGATTTCTTAAAGAAGAGTTTTGTATGATGCAACCAGAAGGTTTTGTCGATCCTAAAGGTGCTAACAAAATGTGCAAGCTCCAGCGATCCATCTATGGACTGGTGCAAGCATCTCGGAGTTGGAATATACGCTTTGATGAGTTGATCAAAGCATATAGTTTTATCTGAGACTTGCGGTGAAGCTGTATTTACAAGAAAGTGAGTGGGAGCACTACAACATTTCTGATAAATATATGTGAATGACATATTGTTGATCGAAAATAATGTAGAATTTTCCGGAAAGCATAAATGAGTATTTCAAAGGAGTTTTTCAAAGAAAGACCTTGGTGAAGCTGCTTACATATTGAGCATCAAGATCTATAGAGATAGATCAAGACACTTGATAAGTTTTTTCAATGAGTACATACCTTGACAAGATTTTGAAATAGTTCAAAATGGAACGGTCAAAGAAAGAGTTCTTGCCTGTGTTACAAGGTGTGAAATTGAGTAAGACTCAAAGCCCGACCACGACAGAAGATAGAAAGGGAATGAAAGTCATTCCCTATGCCTCAGCCATAGGTTCTATAAAGTATGCCATGATGTGTACCAGATCTACTGTATACCCTACCACTGAGTTTGGCAAGGGAGTACAATAGTGATCTAGGAGTAGATCACTGGACAACGGTCAAAATTATCCTTAGTGGAATAAGGATATGTTTCTCGATTATGGAAGTGACAAAAGGTTCGTCTTAAAGGGTTACGTCGATGCAAGTTTTGACACTGATCCAGATGACTCTAACTGTCAATCTGGATACATATTGAAAGTGGGAGCTATTAGCTAGAGTAGCTCCATGCAGACAATTGTAGACATAGAAATTTGCAAAATACTTACGGATCTGAATGTGACAGACCCGTTGACTAAAATTATCTCACAAGCAAAACATGATCACACCTTAGTACTCTTTGGGTGTTAATCACGTAGCGATGTGAACTAGATTACTGACTCTAGTAAACCCTTTGGGTGTTGGTCACATATCGATGTGAATTATGGGTGTTAACCACATAAAGATGTGAACTATTGATGTTAAATCACACAGCGATGTGAACTAGATTAATGACTCTAGTGCAAGTGGGAGACTGAAGGAAATATGCCCTACAGGAAATAATAATGTTATTGTTCATTTCCTTATTTCATGATAAATGCTTATTATTCATGCTAGAATTGTATTAACCGGAAACATAATACATGTGTGAATACATAGACAAACATAGTGTCACTAGTATGACTCTACTTGACTAGCTCGTTAATCAAAGATGGTTAAGTTTCCTAACCATAGACATGAGTTGTCATTTAATTAACGCGATCACATCATTAGGAGAATGATGTGATTGACTTGACCCATACATTAGCTTAGCACTTGATCATTTAGTATGTTGCTATTGCTTTCTTCATGACTTATACATGTTCCTATGACTATGAGATTATGCAACTCCCGTTCTGGGAGGAACCCTTTTGTGCTACCAAACGTCACAACGTAACTGGGTGATTATAAAGGAGCTCTACAGGTGTCTCTGAAGGTACTTGTTGGGTTGGCGTATTTCGAGATTAGGATTTGTCACTCCGAATTGTCGGAGAGGTATCTCTGGGCCCACTCGATAATGCACATCACTATAAGGCTTGCAAGCATTTTAACTAATGAGTTAGTTGCGGGATGCTGTATTACGGAACGAGTAAAGAGACTTGCCAATAATGAGATTGAACTAGGTATTGAGATACCGATGATCGAATCTCGGGCAAGTAACATACCGATGACAAAGGGAACAACGTATGTTGTTATGCGGTTTGACCAATAAATATCTTTGTAGAATATGTGGGAGCCAATATGAGCATCCAGTTTCCGCTATTGGTTATTGACGGGAGACGTGTCTCGGTCATGTCTACATAGTTCTCGAACCCGTACGGTCCGCACGCTTAAAGTTTCGGTGACGATTGTATTATGAGTTTTTGTGTTATGATGTACCGAAGGTAGTTCGGAGTCCCAGATGTCATTACAGACATGACGAGGAGTCTCGAAATGGTTGAGACATAAAGATCGATATATTGGACGACTATGTTCGGACACCGGAATGGTGTCGGGGAGTTTCGGACATATACCGGAGTACCGAGGGGTTACCGGAACCCCCCGGGAGACTAATGGGCCTATTGGGCCCTAGTGGAGAAGAGGAGGGGCGGCCAAGGGCAGCCGCACGCCCCCTCCCCCCCAGTCCGAATTGGACAAGGAGGGGGGAGCCCCGCTTTCCTTTCCCCCTCTCTCTCCTTCCCTCTCCTCTCCTACTCCCTCTTGGAAGGGGGGAGTCCTACTCCCGGTGGGAGTAGAACTCCTCATGGGGCGCGCCTAGGGAGGCCTGCCCCCTCCCCCTCCTCCACTCCTTTATATACGGGTAGGGGGCACCCCTTGGAGACACAACAATTGATCATTGATCTCTTAGCCGTGTGCGGTGCCCCCTCCACCATAGTCCACCTGGGTAATATCGTAGCGGTGCTTAGGCAAAGCCCTGCGTTGGTAGCATCATCAACACCGTCATCACGCCGTCGTGCTGACGGAACTCTCCCTCAAAGCTTTGCTGGATCAGAGTTCGTGGGACGTCATCGAGCTGAACGTGTGCTGAACTCGGAGGTGCCGTGCGTTCGGTACTTGGATCGGTCGGATCGTGAAGACGTACGACTACATCAACTGCGTTGTGCAAACGCTTCCTCTTTCGGTCTACGAGGGTACGTGGACATCACTCTCCCCTCTCGTTGCTATGCATCACCATGATCCTGTGTGTGCGTAGGAATTTTTTTGAAATTACTACGTTCCACAACACCTTTTGCTTGGCGCCGCTCGATGACTTACTCCCACCAAATGAGAACATAGTCTTGGAACTAAAGTGAGGTCATGGCAATCTTATTTTCCTCTTCATAGTTGTGAAGATGGGATATCTTGTCGACCTTCAATGCCCATGAGAGGTAGTAGTCGGGACCGGTGCTTCCGAAGAACTTAGGCATGTTGAACTTGAGCTTGACGTATTGTTGCTCTTCATTGTGTTGGGTTTGATGGTGTTGTCTCTCGTGTCATGGAGGAGGATTTCCAACCACTTGCTCCTCATGCACTGCTTGCTTATCTTGACATTGAGGGCGTGGGATATGTGCACGGTTCCTCATTTCTTGGCATTCTTCAATACGTGTGGTTCCTCTTGTTGCACTTGCCGGAGGGATTCTTCTTTTTCAAGCACACAGCAGTTGCATTCATTGAGGTCATGTGTGGCATCGCATAGAGCACGTTGAGCTTCAAGGGCTTTTCCTCATGGTGTTGTTGTTCTTATCGTAGAGCATCTCCATCTTTGTTTTCTTGGTGTTCGCATTGTGGAGCTCGATCTTGGTCCATGACATCTTCTGCTTGGCAACGATGTCATTCGCGCTCAAGAAGGCGGTCTTACAAACCATTGCCATGGAAAGGATTTTGTGGAGCTTGATGATCTTCATGGTCTTGGCAACACTGTGAACTAGGTCGTGGAAGGCTTGCATCCGAAGACATGTCCGAAGAGTGTCGGCTCGAGTGGCGCCGTCTTAATGATGACAATGTTGATGAAGAGCGGTTGACCATCAAGGCGCGAAACTCGTCCATTTGATATGATAGCTTGGCGTCAAGGTAGTCCTTATTCTTGCTTTGGATTGCCGCAAGTCGGTGGCGAGTTGCTCGATGCGGTCACCCAAAACTTTCGCTTGATACAAAGCTCTTTGTGCGCCAAACTGTTGATTCTTTGTGACGTAGTTGTTTGGTTCTTCTTCTTGCTTGTCGAAGAGTGGGTTGGTAGAAGTGCTCGGCCTATCCATCATCTCAAGCAAATTTTGAGTGGAAAAAAGGAAAGAACTAGACCAAATGTACCTTATCCAATGTTGAATATGGAACGATAATCACCCAATTTGGTATTATGGAAGTAGCATAATTGGTACTAGATCTTGTCACACCTACACAAGTGAAGCTTTTGGAATAGCTTGGTGAGGATGGTGGCACAAAAATTTATGCAATTGTTAGCAAGATTCAATTGTTGAACGAGATTGAAAGTGTGTTATATTGACTAGAGGGGGGTGAATAGGTGATTTTTACAAATTCGTCACTAAAGAATTTCAAGGTGAGGAAATTCCTAAGAAACGAACTACTTAGCAGTAGAATAAGTACTCAGATGCAAGCATAAGAGAGCAGTAGCACAGTCATCATGTTGAAATGAAAACAAGCACAGAGTACAAGTAGCGTATAACCAGGATAAGCAGGCAGAAGACAAATTGACTGAAGAAATAAGATTGAGGAAATTGAGAAAGTCTTCAGTCAAAGTCTTCAAGCAGTAACAATCAAGTACTTCAACACATGAATGAAGAAATGAAAGGGTTGAGGAAATAGAACCAGTAGCTTGGTGTAGACGATGATTTAGTAGACCAGTTCCAACTGCTGTGACAGTCGTACGTCTGGTTGGAGCGGCTAGGTATTTAAACCTGAGGACACACAGTCCTCGCCGTATTCTCCTTGAGCTAAGATCACACAAACTTCGCCCAATCACTCGTGGCAAGTCTTCACGTGACTTCCAAACCTTCACAGACTCGGTACTCGGCGATCCACAATTTCCTCTTGGATGCTCTAGACCATGACGCCTAACCGTCTGGAGGATGCGCAGTCCTCAAAGGTAACAAGCATCGGTTCCACACAGGGAAAATCTCTTCAATGATGCTCAATCACTTTGGGTTTGTAGGTGTTTGGGTTTGGGTTTGGGTTTTCCTCACTTGATGATTTTTTCTCAAAAGTATTCGGAGGATGGGATGCTCTCAATGACAAGTGTTTATTTCTCTCGGAGCAGCCAACCAACTAGTGGTTGTCGGGGGCGGCTATTTATAGCCTAGGGAGCAACCCGACATGATAGGACATAAATGCCCTTCAATGATATGACCGTTAGGTCGGAAGATATTTTGGGACAGCTGGCACATAGCACAACAACGGTCGGATATTTGAGTATCAAATTTGATGAGGACATGACTACCTTGGATACAAACAAAAATATTGCACACATGCATATTTGTCAGGTGATTTCTAGTGCAATCTATTCAATAATTTATTTATGTTATCCAGAACAAAAATACTTCACACACTTTTGTGTTTTCTCTAATTGCAGGTGCATGAGACATTTGTAAAATCCACATATGAAGATAAGGGAAAAGGAGAAGTTAGGTTCTGTTCAAAAAGTCCTCTCACGTCATTTTTGGACCAAGAGAAGATAGAGTCCAAGTCTCTCACGTTCTGGATTCAGATTCGGACTACACAGACATACCTGACTTAAAACGCCAACATCTTTTTCATACGGACTCCGAATTGAGTGATTGTTTTTTTGATGGAAAGTAGATTTCGTCCTATTTCCAACCCAATTGGATTCACCTTCAAATTCATCTGGAGCATTGAGATATCGACGAAACAATCTGACGCTACAACAGAATCCGAGTCAAACAACAAGTCCAAAGGTGTTGCATCACCTTCACTTGGACCCATGAGCCTTGGACAACCAAGGGTTAGTTTTAGGCATCCTTGGGACGTCCTTCCACATCCTTGGTCGCCACCCGTTGCTCCTGTATAAGTAGATCCATCTAGTAGCTTTTTGCTTGGGTTTGTTTAGTTAAAGTTAGCCATTGCAACTTCGTGTACTTCGTTTGTGTCTAACGACCAGACCAAGACCGCTTACGAATCCCCACCATTATCAATACTTCATATATATTTGCAATATTCAGATTGCTTTATCATATTCTTGCTCGTTCTTCGATTGCTAGCAGGAATAGACCTTCGTGGTCAGGCTGACCATGCTTCCGGCATCGTCAGTAACCTCAGGAGATTGGTTTAGCGATTGCCAAGGCGCAACGTCGTGCACGTTTGTAGTCGGATCGTCAAAGTCGGCTCCACCAAATGGATAGTTATCATCTCATCGAAAGATCAGGACACCCTCGCCTCTATCAAGTGGTAACGGTTTTCAGGTTGCTCGGTGAGAATTTCCAGTTATTCCTAGATTAAATTTATTTCTTACCTATTGTCCGGGAAAAAGGCACAAAAAAAGTTAGATCTATTCATCCTTTGTCCTAGCCAGTCTGAGCCTTTGCAATTTTCTTTTCATTGTTTGCATTATTGAATTATCGGTTACATCTCCGTATCGAGTTGCTGGTCTTAGTGTCTAGTTCGTTTGGAGTTTCAAGTTCTGTTCACATTAGTCACATCGCCGCTACATCGTTATCCCTTCCTCTGTCCACCACACCATCAATAAATTTCCACCACATGCTACCCATTGTTCATTGTCATGATCATAGTTGAGATCGTTCACATCTTTGCTTGATCCCATCTGCATCTTATCTAGTTTGTTTTGGAAAGAGGGAGAGAGAAAAAAAAGACAGAGAAAAAAAGAGAAAAAAGTAAAAAAAATCAGAGGAAAAAAAGAGAGAAAGAAAAAGAAAAAAAGTATGAGGAAAAAAAGAGAGAAGCAAAAAAAGCAAAATTCGGATCTATCTAGAATCAATCTCGTAGTTGAATTCGGATTAGAATCTGTTTTGTGCAATGTTAAGTAAAACAGGCATAACTTCCTGATACGAAATCCGTTTTGCCTCTACGAGTACTCAAACTAAAGCTAGCGACGAGCCGCATCTAAATAGTTGCAAAAGCTAGTTCAATATTGGTACCTCAAAATCGGCTTCTAAGTAGGTCTTTTTGCGCTATGAAGTTCGCGAACACAGATTATTCCAGTTTTTCAAGCCAGTTTTAGAATTTTTTAACTCCTCATATCAACTTGGAATTGAGTGATTCTTTTTGCATTGGAAAGCTTGAGTCAGAGCTATTTTGAGAAAAAATATTAGAAAATTAGAACAAACTTTTCCAGAGAAAAGTTGGAGAGAAAGTTGTTGATATATCCTGCTTGGCTCTGGTTTCACATCATTATCTTTACTGCTATTGTGATCTTCACTTATATCTTGTTGTCCAGAGCTACTTCATATCCTTTATTGATGCTAGTTGTGCTACACCGTGACTCCATTAGTGTTCTAGGCTCGCATCTCTAGTTCCGGTCTAGCCTAGGACCAGCACAGTACCGTCATTGAGCGTTTATTCAACATTGCATCTCTGCATTGACTATTGATAATATTTTGCTACCATATATAGCCAACCGAGCTCCACATATTTCTACACCGTGTATACATACGTTCCCCTGGCAATCGCTTTACAAAATATTCGGAGTTATTTGACACTGCTGGTTGCCTGTCACCACCTGCCGCATGGTAAGAACTTGTAAGATATTGATATTTGCTTTACTGTGAGCACTTTACAACCACATCCTAGTAGTTCATAGGAACATTATTCTCGAATTTTGTTTCTTGTTTCTACTAATCATGACAGGTTCCAGAGAGAGAAGTTCTTGGACGACGAACACATCTTCACCATCACGAGAGTTGGGACAACACACACAAGCACATGGTCAAGTTATCTCTTTACCGTCATTTGGGGGTAGATTTAATCCTGCTATTTATCTAGCTTGGGAGCTTGAAGTAGAACAAGTTTTTAGTCACCGTGACTTTTCCGAACTTGAGCGAGTACGAGTTGTCACTAGAGCATTTACTGGTTTTGCTTCTGTTTGGTGGAGTGTGCATTGTAAGAAAAACATTGATAACCAACCCAAAACTTGGAAAGATTTGAAATATGTAATGAGACAACAATTTTTTCCTCCTTACTATCGTCGTGAATTGCTTCGCAAATTTGAACAATTTAAACAAGGCAACAACACTGTTCATGCTTACTACCAAGAGTTCAAAACTTATATGCATCATTGTGACATTGAAGAATCTGAGAATGATACAATGAATAGATTTTTTGGTGGTTTGAACCATAATATTCAGGCAAGATTTCAGTATATTCCTCGTTGCATTACTGGTATGTATGTTCATGCTTGTATCTTTGAGAGACAGTTACAAGAGGATGCATTGGGTGAGTACAACAACTACTATTCCAATTCATGCTCACTACCATCGGTTGATTCCTCCACTGTTGCACCTACTAGAGCTGCCACGCCTCAGATTGTGAGTGCGACATCATCTCAAGTATCTACGTCTTTGCGACAAGGTAATAGTAAATGTATTGATGATATAACTTCACATGAGAATGATGCATGCCTAATTAACTCAAATACATCATGTGTTGAGTTACCTGTTGATTTGAGCATGCCACCTATTTTAAAGAATCATGTTACTGCCATGAATGCATCATGTGATGAAAAAACTGAAATACCAACAATTTTGAGTGCGCCCATTGAATTAACTGTTGATGTCAAAGAACCATGTGAATCAGGAAATAAATCAGATTTGGATCAAATACATTTTAAAATAATTGTGCCAATGTTTAAGCATTTTGATATGACCTCTAATCTTGGTGATCATTCTGTGTCAAATGACTTATTGCATATTTTCTTATTTAAGCATGTTGTAGCATGTAAATTTGATGCACGTAAGGTCTATTCACCAATGTTGGGATGGTTTAATGATGAATATTGTCAATCTTTTGATATGAATTAAGAGCTTCACTTATATGTGCAAACTGAGTTGCAATATTTTCATGCCTTCTACTTATGATAATATTTTGGCTTTATATTTTATGATCTATGGAAGTTACTCATGTATACATGTGTCATATCTGCAAAAACCAAGGGAAGTAAAATGAATGACATATACATATACAACATGTACACCTTGTCTCTTTTGTTAGCCACATTTCAGATTAAGCAACGCCGAGGGAATGACTTTGTTTTCAAGAAGGGGAGGATGATGAGGACATGAATACCTTGGATATGACCAAAAATATTGCATACATGCATATTTTTCAGGTGATTTCTAGTGCAAACTATTCAATAATTAATTTATGTTATCCAAAACAAAAATACTTCACACACTTTTGTGTTTTGTCTAATTGCAGGTATATGAGACATTTGTACAATCCAAATATGAAGATAAGGGAAAAGGAGAAGTTTAGGTTATATTCAAAAAGTCCTCTCCCGTCACTTTTGGACCAAGAGAAGATAGAGTCCAAGTCTCTCACGTTCTGGATTCAGATTCGGACTACACAGACATACCTGACTCAAAACGCCAACAATTTTTTCATACGGACTTCGAATTGGGTGATTCTTTTTTTGTTGGAAAGTAGATTCCGTGCTCTTTCCAGCCCAATTGGATTCACCTTCAAATTCATCTGGAGTGTTGAGATATCGACGAAACAATCTGACGCTGCAGCAGAATCCGAGTCAAACAACAAGTCCAAAGGTGTTGCATCACCTCCACTTGGGCCCATGAGCCTTGTACGACCTAGGGTTAGTTTTAGGCTGCTTTGGGACGTCCTTCCACCTCCTTGGCCGCCACCCCTTGCTCCTCTATAAGTAGATCGATCTAGTAGCTTTTTGCTTGGGATTTGTTTAGTTAAAAGTTAGCCATTGCAAGTTCGTGTACTTCATTTGGGCCCAACGACCAGACCAAGACCGCTTACAGATCCCCGCCATTATCAATACTTCATATATATTTGCAATATTCAGATTGCTTTATCATATTCTTGCTCGTTCTTTGATTGCTTGCAGGAATAGACCTTTGTGGTCAGGCTGACCGTGCTTCTGGCATCGTCAGTAACCTCGGGAGATTGGTTTAGCAATTGCCAAGGCGCAACGTCGTGCATGTTTATAGTCGGATCGTCAAAGTCAGCTCCACCAAACCGATAGTTATCATCTCATCGAAAGATCGGGACACCCTCGCCTCTATCAAAATTCCTCAGGGCTATCATGTTCCTCACTTGTGGGCAATACGCACTGGCAAATTCCTAACTCCTCAGTCAGAACAAATTCCTCAGAGGCCAGAAGAACTTCGCCTGTGCCATTGAAGAAATTGACTGAACTGTATGAGATTTCCGATGGCTTCACTCGAAAGGATTGGTAGGTGTAGGATTTTGAGATGAGCATCACTTGGAAATTTTTCCTTAGTTTTACCTCGACCCCCTTTAACAGTACGATGTTTCCTATGACTCAAGAAGGAGAAAATGAAACTACAAAAACGAAAGTCTTCACGCTTGATATTCCTTGCATGAATATCAGGTCTTCACGGTCACACCAATTTCTTTACTTTCAAAGTCTTTAGAAAGCCAAAGTCTTTAGTTGAAGACATTCATTTTTAGGGGTCGACTTTCTCTGTAAATATCAAACTCCTCGTAGACTTATAGACATGTGTACACTCACAAACGCATTAGTCCCTTAACCTATAAGTCTTCAATACACCAAAATCACTAAGGGGCACTAGATGCACTTACAATCTCCCCCTTTTTGGTGATTAATGACAATATAGGTTAAGTTTTCAACAGGGATAAACATATGAAGTGTAAATACTGATATTGAGGAATTTGAATGCAAGATATAGAAGAACTCCCCATGCAGATGTGCATATGTGAGGAATTTGCTTTGAATAGCAAATGCACATTGCAGAGTAGAATCATGGAGATCTCCCCCTATATCTTGTAATTCATACACGCATTTAACATATGATATGAAGAATTTGAAATGCATGGAAATATGCTGTTTGATGTAATGCAACATGCGTGCATTAACATACTAGAGAAAATAGCATGCAGAAAAATAGAGCAAAAGTATCAGCGACCGTAGGATTTAAGTTTACAACTCGATCAACAAACACTTCAGAAAAGCGAGAGTTGTAACTTAACAACAACAAAATGCCCATATATAGAGACCCGCTTGAAGACTAACTAAAATTTCTCCCCCTTTGTCATCGAATGACCAAAAGGGACGAAAAATGAGGACTAACGCCCCTAAAGAAAAATCATTATGATGTAGATGGAGGAGCGCCAGTGTTGTTGGGGTCATTTGTTGGAGTAGGGCCTGCTGCAGTGTCATTCAAATCTTTGGCTTCATCAGTCTCGCGCGATGAAGAATATGAACTGGCAACCAAGTGAGGAACTTTGACCTTCTTGAATTTCTTCGAAGGTGGCTGAGACCAGTCAAAGTCCTATTTGAAGCCCATTTGCTTGAGATCTTCATCACCGTAGAGGTGAGACAATACAGCCCAAGTGCGATCAAAACCCTCATGCAGGTAGTAATGGTTCTTCTTCACAGTGTTTTGTGTGATAGTCATGTTCTGAAGAATTGAACCAAACTGACGCTTGACCCACTTGTGATTGCGATCGACCTTCTGATGAAGACTGAGTAGAGGGTCACGATCAGTCATCACTCATGGAGCAGTGGCTTGAGGAATTTGCTTTGAAGCTTTTGCGGCAGAGTCTTGTGTGGCAGAGTCATCATTGGTGGAATAAGAAGCAGCTTTGCGAAACTGTCCATGCAATGGACGAGTGCCTTCATCTATGACAGCAGCCTTGCCCTTCTCATCAGCTGAGGAAATAGTCCTTTTGAGGACTTCAATTGGGGGCAAATAGCTGAGATGATTTTGAAAATCAGCCTTATAGTTGATTGAAGACCTTGATCTGATGAATCTCATGATCTAGGGAGTGTAAGACTTCAACTCAAACGGTGACAGAGCTACATTGGCCAAATTCCTCATGAAGAAATCATGGTAGTTGATAGGAATACCATGTATGATGTTGAATAGCAGATTCTTCATGATACCAACAACCTCTTCTTCATCAGAGTTGTGTCCCTTGATCGGACTAAGGGTTTTGGTCAATATTATGTACACTGTCCTTGGACCATAGAGCAATTCCATGAAGAGGAATTTGGTCCTTGGAGCTTGGCCAGGCTTCAATGGCTTCATCAGCACTTGCATCAATTGATCTGAGAGTTCAGGTTCAGCATAGATGAGCCTTGTACCTTCAGTGGGAGGACTGACTGGGACGGTGTGAAGTAATTTAGAGGTCGAAGCTTTGTAGTGAGTGTTTTCAGTCATCCAGTCCAGCACCCATGAATTGACATCTTCAACATTTCTAGTAATGTGCAGTGTGGCGAAGAGTTGAAGAATGAGTTCTTCATTCCAATCACAGATGTCAGTGCGGAAATTGAGCAGCCCAACATCATGAAGAACATTGAGGACTGGGGTGAAGCACGGTAGAGACTCCATATCCACATGAGGAATTTGCTCATGGCCAAAGATCTTGTCCTTATCGAACAACAGTGAGGAATAAAAGTTCATCTTGCTGGCAGTCCAAAAATGCTTGCGTCTCAGTCGAGCAGAGTCATATGGATTGTAGTCAGTGAAGAAATGATGCTCAGCAAAGAAGTTGTTAGCCTTGAACTTCTGCTTCTTGGAGTGAGGATTCTGTGGCTTGGGATGAAGATTTGCAGTTGATGTCTTCACAGCCTCTTGAAGCATAGCCTCTGGAGCCATAGGCTGAGGAATTTCAGGAGTATTGTCATCAGCAACAGCCTTGGCCTCCATTTCTTCAGCACTAGCGGCTGGAGCTTCATTAGGGATAGAAAGAAGTGAAGCTTGTTGTTCATCAAAACCTGTATGAATTTCTTCAGTTTGGACAGGGGCTGAGGAATTTGTTGCAGAGGTGTGTTTAGTGGTGAATTGGGATGATGACTTTCCCAGTAGTCATCATTCAGAATTGGAGTTGTAGACCCAACATCCACATCCTCATCTTCTTCATCAATTTCTTCAATGCCTGCCTCTTCAGCCGTGAACTAAGGCATGGGCGATGATACCAGCGGTGTTGAAGGGATATTATCCACTTCAATTTCTTCATCCAACTGCTCTGACATAGCAGCAGAGGGATCTTCTTCATCTGATTCACTAGGAATCACATATTCCTCACCAAAGGAAACAATCTCCTTTTATAGCATGCTTGAAATTGGAACGACATCTATGGGATTTGCATAGGAGCTCGTCAAAGTCTTCTCTTTCTTCGGAGTTGAAGACTCTGAGGATGCAGATGCTTTCCTTTTCTTCACAGTTGCTCGCTCCGCAGCTTTGGTTTTCCTTGCTTCTGATGCGGAAGGAAGGTTGAGGTTGTCATCTTTGCAGGAAGAGCAGAGGAAATAGGTGCAATTTTTTCAGGCGCAACTAATGCAGTTGCCCTGACATGTTCAGTTTCCTTAGGCGTAGTAGTAGATGCTTCAACTGGCCTGGCTTGTTCTTCAGGCGCAACACTAGAGGTTGCCCTGGCAGTTTCATCAGTGGCTAGAATTTCTTTAGCAGCCCTGGTGCTTTCAATTTCTTCAACAACATGATTATCCTCAGCTGTGCTTGCATGTTCTTCAGTAGGCTGAGCAGATGCCTCAGCCTGAGGAATTTCATGTTCTGATGAAGCTGCAACATTTGAGGCAAATCCCTTCGCCATTTTGACGAATCTGACTTTGGCTACTAGCCAATCTACACGGTATGCATCAAATTCATCCCTGAGTGCTTTGATCTTAGTTTGCATGGTCACAAGTTCATCAAGAGTCATTTTGACAACATTCTTCTTCAGTAATCGCCCCCTTTTTGTACTGAGCTTTCTTCAGTTGCCTGGCCTTTTCAAACTTCCATTTTTCTTCGACTATGAATGCTGGCCATATGACTTTGGCCAGGGTGTGAGATTGAAATCAGGCATATGAGTGTTGGGGTCCTTGTGCCAGACGTCTATAAAGTCAAGGATCAACTTGGGATCTAGCAGAAGAGACACATTGCTGCCTTTGGCTCTAGCGGCCCTTTGGTGTCTGTCTCTGATGATTTCAGCCAATTCTTCATCATCAGCTTCGCCTCCACTAGACAACACTTGGAAGGCAACCTGCTTCTTGTGAGGACTTGGCCTTGTGCCCTGTCCAGCAGTGGCCTTTTTCTTCAGAAAAGTTGGGCCCGTTGAGGACTGAGGAGGAGCTGAAGAACTTGCAGATGCTCCTAAAGCAATAGAGATACCAGTGGTCCTTTGGCAAGAGGCAAGATGCGCAGGTGCCGAGGATTTTGCAGCAGCAGCTGAAGGTTTTGCAACAGTGGGGACTGGAGCTGCTTGAGGAATAGGCCGTGAGGGCTTTGATGAGCTTGGCTGTGAGGGCACAGTAGCTGAGGAACTGGGCTTGTGAGCAGGCTTCTTTGGTATAGCCTTCTTAGGCTTGCTAGCAGAGGCCTCAGCAGTGGCAGCAGCAGAATCTTCATTGAATTTCTTCACTGCTTCTTTGGCCATTTAGGCCAATTTAGCTTGCCGCTTGGCGCATTCATGTGGAAAATCCTCACCACGCTTGATGCTAGTGGGATCAGCTTCTTGGCCAGGTGCCAATGGAGGTCTTGGGCAAGGAGGGTGTAAGGCGAATTTCTTCATGTACTTGGGAGTTACATATCTGTACTCCCTCCATTCATGTGCCCATCTCCTCCCTATCCTCTGAATGCGCGCCTTGCGCTGATTTTTGTTCAACTTGCCATGTTTGGCTTCATCAGGAGTACAATATTCCTCATAGATGTCAACAGGGATCTCGAAAGCAGTATTTACTTCTGGTCTCTTGCCTCCCTTCTGAGGTCTCTTGCCATCAGCCATTTTCTTTACCTGAGGATTTTGAACAATAGAATTCTCTGACGAGGTATGCAATTTGTCTTCGAGGAACGATGCAAATGAGTTAAGTTGGATAGAACCTAGAGATTCAGCACCGAACATGTGTACCTGTGAATAGAGTATAGGTGTGAAGAATTTGGAGAGGTCATATGCGTTTTCAGAAGATTTTCAAAAGAAACAAGTTTGAGGAATTCGACCAGGACTGTCTTGAGGAATTTCACTTAGCGGTCTTTGACTTAGGTTCCAGAGTTGTATAAATTCAAAATCCACACTATTGAGGAATCTTGAAGGAAAATGTTGCTTAGAGAAACAACTCAAAATAGATGCAAGTGTGGTGTTTAAGAGTGTGGAAGTTGAAGAATAAACACCTTTTGAAGATTTTGTGGAAATCATCAGAATAAACAAGGGCGGTAAAAACAAATTTTATTTACCCTTGACGAAGAACACGACGAACTGGGAGTTGAAGATGGGAAGTTCGTCCGTTCAGATCTTCCACGCCCTAACTTGGTAACGTAAGACAACTACGGCGGCAGCGGAGTGAAGATTTCCGCGGCCAGCGCGAGTATGACGGCGACGAGGTCGAGGCAGTGAAGCTCTTCCTCACCGGTGATGAGGGAAGGTAGCGGCGATCCTAGGTCAGAGAGCTCGATTGAGGGGAGTGAGATCGAGCAGGGTAAATGAGGTCTTAGGAGGGTGAGGGGTATTTATAGTTGAGGTAAAAAACCGCTCGTCCGAGGAAAACAGTCGAACGTGCCCTTGACCCTTCTCATACTAGCGACATGAGTCACCCACGTACTGAGAAGTGGAGATCGTGTTGGATCGTGGGTGAGTATTTTAATCTTATCGTGGGATGCGGAATGGTTTGAACGGCAAAAGCCAAAAATTCAGATAAGAATATTTTAAAGTTTCATTCGCAAATTCTTCAACTGACAACGACATAGTGAAGATTTTGAATGGGTTTCAAATAGAGCGCACATGAATAATTTGTGAACATACTAGGTTGAGTTTAGCATAGAGGGGGGAAGGGTCCGATTCAATCACTTAGCAGAAAAGTCAACGTGAAGAATTAGCAATAAGTGAATGTTGTAGAGGTCTGAAAACTCAAATATGTGATAATGCATGGCATTTGCTACTCACAGCTAAATGTCAAACAATCTGAACGATACTATACATCGAACAATCTCACATTTTATTTGAATTTGTGATAATGTGTGGCGTTTGCAGCTTACAACTAAATATCGAACAATCTAAACAATACTATATATTTAACATTCTCACATTTTATTTGAATTTGTCGTAATGTGTGGTGTTTGCAACTCACATCTAAATACTTGTAGGTGTAGGGGTGGGCACCATACATAATGTGATAAACACATTATACATATGAGACATGGTTTAGTTTGTGAAGATCTAGCTAGAGCTTGAAATGTACTATGATTTGAAATCAACATAAAGTGGATTCAAAAAATCAAGTTCGAGTTCATATAGTACACATAGTTCGTATGTAACTCGAGACAAATCATGTGGTGTGCTGTGAAGATAATACACAAATGATGGTTTAACTTGACAATAATGATGATTGTAGATCTTATTAAAACAGAGAAACGAATTCAAACGCTTTGACTTCACAACAATCATTATTGTAGATCTTATTCAAATAGAGAAACAAATTCAAATTTAGTTCATATTGATGCGGTAGTATATACGTTTGGAATGCACTAAAACGTTCATTTGAGTACTAGGTTGCATGCATTATACACGTAGCAAAATATTTTAATTGAACATAACATGAATTCAAAGTTTTGAATGACATTTGTTGTGCGAATTGATTTGGTACAGTACATGTTAGGCTTGTCCGGAAATTTCAACCCGCACCTTGTTAGCCCGAAATATTTAAGATATATCTTTGTCTCGTTGTGCTCCGACAAGTCCCTCCATCTCAACCCGCGCCTTGCTATTCCAAAATTACAACGCGCGCAAAAACTCCCACCTCCTGTGAAATCCCGACACGCGAAATGCTCGTGATACCCCTGAACCGAAAGAACCGCCTCAAATCGGTTGGGGTACTTTCGTAACTTACCCCACATTTCGGACAAGCGAGTCCCTAAGCCATGGTTCCCCACTCCCATCTCATCCGCCCACCCATTCGTACACCGAGGCTGGGAAAACAGGCGAAGCCCCACACCCTCCTCCGCCCGCCACCTAGCCGGAGCCTCTTCCCCGACGACGTCGTCCACAGCAACACCTCGACGTCCCTCATCCACCGTACCGGATGAGGATCCGTCGTCGATCTGGTCGTCCCGCCGGTTCAGCCACCCCGTCCTCCACCTCCAAGGAGCTGCCTCGATGTTCCCCTCGTCTTTCGCGCCACCTCCATTCCCACACCGCCGTCTTCACCTACACCACCGGAAGAGCATCAGCATCATCGTTTCCTTGGATGAAGTTGCGGCCTAATCGTCGCCACCAAAGAGGTTGTACACTAATCGCTGCATTTTCTTCTTGATTCGATCTGACGGTGCTGCCGGCGCTCGGTCCCGAGCCGACACGGTGCGGCTCCATCCACCGCGGCGTCGCCGGCCACTTCCTCCATGGCGTCGGTCCCTCGGCGGCGACGTCCACATCAGTAGGAGCTGCTGCTGCTTTAGCTCTCGCTCGTGCTGCTGCTCTGCTCTTGCTCTCGGTTATCTGCCTGGTCTGCTCTTGCTCTTGCTCTTGCTCGCGTTGCTGCTCTCGCTCTTGCTCTTGCTTGCGATGCTGCTCCGATTTAGCTACACTTCAGTCGACTGAATCAACTGTTGGTTCAGTCAATTTTCGAGGTGGGGGGGGCTCACGGAGTTAAGGAAGAACTAGCATGGCGGGGAGGGGCTCACGAGAAGTACCCACTATCTATCTTAAGGTTCAGGGTGGGGGCGGTGGTGGGGTGGTGGCGTGGGGATCGCCGGAGAAAAAGCTCGGCACGGGGGCCTAGAGGGATGGCCGGGGCGGTGGCGGACTGGCGGTGGGGAGTGTTTTTGGGTCGGGCGGGACGGCTGTTTGGCCGGCGGTGGCTGGCGGCTCAGGGGGGTGGAGGTTGAAGATGAACTGCAGGCCCTTGATTTCGTATCCAACGGCTGCAAAATCGACTGACCAGAGATGAAAAAGTCAGTCGACTAACATGTAGCCTCACCTCTAGTGCGTTCAGTTCGACAGTAAAATTCAGTTTCGACAGCAAAATTTAGTTTCGACAGTTAAGTTCAGTTTCAATAGTTAAATTCAGTTTCGACAGTTAAGTTCAGAGATGAGCGTCTGATGTACACATCTAGCACTTTGTGGTTATGTATTTTACGTCATCTATTGGAGATGCTATTAGAATTTTACTCAGGTTAACGTTGTCTCTCTTGCCTGCTTGACCTCGGTGTCGTACAACTCACCGGAGCTGCTCCAACGATTTAAACCCTCCATCACAGTGGAGCAGTACCTCGGGCTCCATCTCCAGACGCCTAAGATCTTCTTCCCCTCCTCCGACAGCCAAGTCATCCGGAGCATCTTCACCAGCCAACCCAATCACGCTGAGATCGATATGGCTTCGCCAAAGATGTTGTACACTTCTTGTGGTTTCACTTAATCTCACCATACTTCTTTGCATCCTGTGATCTTCCAATTCTTGTGAACCAAACACCTAGATTGGCAGAAATCCTGTGTTTTTAAATTCTCTGGTTTGCACGTGCATTCCTATCCTATTCTGTCTATTTCCTATCCCTGCATTGTTAGAATCCTCAAATTCAAACAAACCCTTACACAATTACTTCTGTTACAGATATGTGTCAAAGAAAACCTTGTGTGGTTTTTCCTGCTCCTGCGGTGCTGTGTTCCACCCCAGCTCAGCTGCTCCAACGACGGAAGGGTTCACCACATGAGGGATCCGCTCTCCAGACTGTCTTTCGCTGCCTCTGATCTTCTTCCCCGCCGAAGATGACCTTGAGGACTACACGGGTCCACAAGAGTGGTCGCACTCTTCCGTGTCTGCTTACGTTATGCATCGCTTAATATGATGACATGCTACTTTATCGTCGTGTTCACCTATTAGACTCCGACTCAGGTCCAAACTTATGCTGAAACTTGAGTTTTTAAATGGTTGCGGGGTACATATTGGGGCAGCAATCAGTACTATCTGTCTACTATCTGGTTAATCTTGGGTGTCTACTATGAGTTTCATGTTGGGTGCAAACAAACATTAAAGGAGCCATTATCTGTATTTTTTAACTAAAGCTATTATCTGCCTGCTATCATTGGTTTTGGGTCTATCCACAGTCTCACTATGTTTTATTCCTATGCATGTCAGTTATTGTACACAATGGAACTGAACATGTAGAGCAAAAGAGACGAGTCTTGCGTGGCAATAAAATTTCATGCAGACGTCGCTCCATGGTGGGCGCAAAGGCAGCCCCCCTCCACCCATTTTGGATCGTAATCAAGAGGAATATAACTGTTCTGAGGGGGATTCGGAAGCAGAAGACCACTCCTATTTACCCCATGAGGTCTTCGCTCTAACTTGGCATGCTGATGTTGGTTATATCATGCATATGGTGCCTTGCATTGCTTACTTTATACATCAACTATGTCAACTGCTTAGTTTAGACATGCTTTGTGTGAATGCCATCTATTTAGTTTATTCATCGTTTATGTGAATTATTCAATGCCATCTTGTTTAGCCAGGCATCATATATGTGAATTTTGCAATGCCATCCCGCTTAGCCAGCCATCTTATATGTGAATTATATCAGGCCATCCTTTTTTTGTTACGTATTACATTTGTCAACAATGTTAGTACATTCAACTACTCTTCGTGTGCATCAGCCATGTGACACGGTGATGGAAAATTCTGGAGTGAAAACAATGTCTTCAGAGCAGACTATGCTAATCGGCGAAGCGCATATCTCATTGGTTACGGATAGCTCCTCGAGAGGAGGATTGAGAGACAAATGACCAGTCCTATCCCCTCGAGGTGCATGCTCTAACTTGGCGAGGTTATGTTGCTCATATCGTGCATATGGTATCTTGCATTGCTATGTCATTTGCTTAGTTTAGACATGATTTGTGTGAATGCCACCTGTTTAGTGTCTAATTACCATATATGTGAATTATGCAATGCCATCTTTTGCAAGACATTATATATGTGAATTATGCAATGCTATCTTGTTGCAAGGCATTATATATGTGAGTTATGCAATGCCATCTTTGTTTAGCCATAGCGTCATATATGTGAATTATATCATGCCGTCCTTTTTGTATTTCTCATTGCTTTTGTCGACAATGTTTGTATATTCAATCGCTTCTTCCTGTTGCATCAGCCATTTGAATTGGTGATGGAGAAATCTAGAGTGAAAACAAGGTCTTCAAAGCGGACAATGCTACGATGAAGCAGATATGATGTTGGTTATAGATAGCTCTTGGAGGAGGATTGAGGCGGAATGACCAGTCCTATTACCCCCGAGGTGTATGCTCAAACTTGGCGGTTATATTACTCATATCATGCATATGTTGTATTGCAATGCTTAGTTTTTACATCATATACACAATGTTGAATGCCATCTCCTTAGTTGACACATCATATGTGAGATTGCCCTCTGCTCACTTCCTTAGTATATAAATCATATATTTGAATTATATCATGCCATGATGTTTACATAGACAAAGATGTATCTAAATTATGGCATGCCAACCCATTTTCTAAAGACATAATATAGTTATATCATCTCATCCTGTTCACATAGTCATCATATTTTGAATTATGTCATTCTATCTGTGAATTATATCATGCCATCATGTTTCCATCGATGGCATTTTTGTGATTTATGGCATGCCAACCACTTTAATAGACACATCGTATAGTTATATCATGTCATCCTGTTTACATAATCATCATATTTTGAAGTATGTCATTCTATCCTGTTTAGTTAGCCATCATACATGTGAAATTGTGTCATGCTATCCTGTTTAATTAGCCATCATATATTTGAAATTATGTCACCGCTATTACATTTGGTTAGACAACATCAATGTGGATTATTTCATGCCCTGTTTTCTTCCCTACTATCCATTGCACTGTCTATCTTACAATGTACGTACATTCAATTACTTTTATTGTTTATCAGCCATTTCAATTGGAGGGGTGATGGCGGTATCCGTGGGAGTAAAAACACGGTCTTGAGAAAAGATCGTGCTACTGTCGATGGAGATAGAACCACGGTTGTACTTGCCCAAGAACCAGCCCCACCACACATAACCCAGACTCACGCAGATTGTACCCCTACCCGGTTGGACGGAGAACCAGCTACACCCCTTCTAACCCCAACCCGAGATAGTAACCCAGTTCCCGTTGACACAACACTGTCTCCACCACAGAGCACCCAAACACGAGCAGTTAGTAAGGCAACTGCAGTGCCCAAAGCACGAGGACCACCATTTCGAACCCCAAGTCAGCGCTTAAAGCAGAAGAAGAATTGTTCTCAGGTCAGTTTCCGTAGCTATGGTTCATACTACTTTGCTCTTGCATCACTGTATTTACTCATACCAACTAATTTCAAATTTGAAGGATGCAATTGAAACTCCAATGGCGCAAAGTATGTTTTAAACTTGTTTCTTTAACGTGTTTGCTATTGTAACTTGCCCTATGTTGATTTCAGTTTCAATTGAATAAATAGTTATGTTCTCATGCCATGCACATTACAAGTGTTGTTATTCTTGTAGTTTCCCACACTTATATTTTGTCTATGCTGCTTTGTCTTAAATAGATATGATTCGAACTGTATCTATCTTGATTTGGAAACATAAACTAGAATGATATAGACCATACAATGACCATACTACATAGATATATGTTTGTTTCATGTTGTTATCCTATCCACCTTACTACTGAACTGGTTTACCAAAATGAGTTTCATATACTACATTGTAAACCTGTGATGTGTTTATTTGTTTCTCCTTTAGAACGCGGATAAAATATTGGAGAAGAGTACCCCATTATGCAATGGTAAAGGAAGTAATGCAGATCAGGTTCAAGATAGTGAGACATCCCTGTTGTTCTCTAAGAAAGCTGATAAAAACTATATTGAAGACACTGAGACAACCCCAAAGTCCTGTCTTGATGTAGTGTTCGAGTTACTGGCTACTACTGCTGGCACCGGCTCTTCGTACTCACTGACTGAATCAGTTCGGCTTCATGAGTCTCAACTTCAAGTTGAAAGACATCGATCAGAGGTTATGCGACAGGAAGTCGAAGGACTGAGGAAGTCCCTGCAGAATTCAGATGCATACTTTACGGTGCAACGATGAAGTCTTTGGAGGATTTAAGCGCCAAGCAAGAGAAAGTTAATAAGCTTGCTAAGCATCTTGCCGACATTATGGTACCTAGGATATCGTTTCTTGAGCTCTTGAAGTGGTTTCAGTTACGGACTTGTTTCTTTGCGGCCTTTATATCTTTGCTTGGTTCCCTATATTTGCCCGGTGGCGAACTTTGATGCCCGATGGATGTAATATGTGTAATAGCCGTGATAGCCTAGCGTAAGTTACTTGCTTATTTATTTCCGTTGTCTTGTTTATTTTTTTTCTTGTAGTCAATGCAGTTCTTTTTCCGCGGTTTGCTAGTGACCGGAATAACCTATTTTTTAAACTAGGCCACATTAACAATGGGCTACATATTTACTGTAGGCCTCCTACGGGCTGTGGAAACAATGGGCCTTCTAAGGGTCGTAGACACAATGGGCCTTCTACGGGGCATAGACACAATGGTCCTTCTACGGGCCATATCATCAATGGGCCTTCTACGGGCCGTATGATCGGTTGGCTAAACATGGGCCAATAACAGACCACATTATGGCCGTAAATGGGCTAGAGTTGAAATCGTCCATTCATAGGCCGACCATAACGGGCCGTCGTTAATAGGCCGTATTTGATGACGCTATGAAAACGGCCCAACGTATTAACGGGCCACAAACGGCTAAACAAGAAAAGTAGTTGAATGTACTAACATTGTTGACAAATGGCTGATGCAACGTATCTGCTCTGAAGACCTTGTTTTCACTCCAGAATTTTCCATCACCGTGTCAAATGGCTGATGCACACGAAGAGTAGTTGAATGTACTAACATTGTTGACAAATGTAATACGTAACAAGAAAAGGATGGCCTGATATAATTCACATATAAGATGGCTGGCTAAGCAGGATGGCATTGCAAAATTCACATATATGATGCCTGGCTAAACAAGATGGCATTGCATAATTCACATAAACGATGAATAAACTAAATAGATGGCATTCTCACAAAGCATGTCTAAACTAAGCAGTTGACATATTTGATGTATAAAGTAAGCAATGCAAGGCACCATATGCATGATATAACCAACATCAGCATGCCAAGTTAGAGCGAAGACCTCATGGGGTAAATAGGAGTGGTCTTCTGCTTCCGAATCCCCCTCAGAATAGTTATATTCCTCTTGATTACGATCCAAAATGGGTGGAGGGGGGCTGCCTTTGCGCCCACCATGGAGCGACGTCTGCATGAAATTTTATTGCCACGCAAGACTCGTCTCTTTTGCTCTACATGTTCAGTTCCATTGTGTACAATAACTGACATGCATAGGAATAAAACATAGTGAGATTATGTAAGGAGTGCATGCACAAATCCAGTGATGGTAGCAAACTGTGGATAGACCCAAAACCAATGATAGCGGTGATAATAGCTTTAGTTAAAAATACAGATAATGGCTCCTTTAATGTTTGTTTGCACCCAACATGAAACTCATAGTAGACACCCGAGATTAACCAGATAGTAGACATATAGTACTGATTGCTGCCCCAATATGTACCCCGCAACAATTTAAAATCTCAAGTTTCAGCATAAGTTTGGACCAGAGTCAGAGTCTAATAGGTGAACACTACGATAAAGTAGCATGCCATCATATTAAGCGATACATAACGTAAGCAGACACGGAAGAGTGCGACCACTCTTGCGGACCCGTGTAGTCCTCAAGGTCATCTTTGGCGGGGAAGAAGATCAGAGGCAGCGAAAGACAGTCTAGAGAGCGGATCCCTCCTGTGGTGAACCCTTCCGTCGTTGGAGCAGCTGAGCTGGGGTGGAACACAGCACCGCAGGAGCAGGAAAAACCACACAAGGTTTTCTTTGACACATATCTGTAATGTGAAGTAATTGTGTAAGGGCTTGTTTGAATTTGAGGATTCTAACAATGCGAGGATAGGAAATAGATGAATAGGATAGGAATGCACGTGCAAACCGGAGAATTTAAATGCAGGATTTACGCCAATCTAGGTGTTTGGTTCACAAGAATTGGAAGATCACATGATGCAAAGAAGTATGGTGAGATTAAGTGAAACCACAAGAAGTGTACAACCTCTTTGGCGAAGCCATGTCGATCTCAGCGTGATTGGGTTGGCTGGTGAAGATGCTCCGGATGACTTGGCTGTCGGAGGAGGGGAAGAAGATCTTAGGCGTCTGGAGATGGAGCCTGAGGTACTGCTCCACTGTGATGGAGGGTTTCGTCGTTGGAGCAGCTCCGGTGAGTTGTACGACACCGAGGCTGAAGCAGGGCAAGAGAGACAACGTTAACCTGAGTAAAATTCTAATAGCATCTCCAATAGATGACGTAAAATACATAACCACAAAGTGCTAGATGTGTACATCAGACGCTCATCTCTGAACTTAACTGTCGAAACTGAATTTAACTATTGAAACTGAACTTAAGCGTCAAACTAAATTTTCTTGCCGAAACTGAATTTTCTTGTCGGCCCGAGCACTAGAGGTGAGGCTACATGTTAGTCGACTGACTTTTTCATCTCTGGTCAGTTGATTTTGCAGCCGTTGGATACAAAATCAAGGGCCTGCAGTTCATCTTCAACCTCCACCCCCCTGAGCCGCCACCACCACTGCCAAACAGCCGCCCTTGACCCAAAAACACTCCCCACCGCCAGTCCGCCACCGCCCCGGCCATCCCTCTAGGCCCCCGTGCCGAGCTTTTTCTCCGGCGATCCCCACGCCACCACCCCACCACCGCCCCCACCCTGAACCTTAAGATAGATAGTGGGGTACTTCTCCGGCGAGCCCCCCTCCCCGCTGTGGCTGGTTCTTCCTTAACTCCGTGAGCCCCCACCCCTCGAAAATTGGTGACCCAACAGTTGATTGATCGGTGAAGTGTAGCTTCATCGAGCAACGCCATAAGCAAGAGCAAGAGCGAGAGCAGCAACGAGCAAGAGCAAGAGCAAGAGCAGACTGTGCAGATAACCGAGAGCAAGAGCAGAGCAAAGAAAGACGGCGAGAGCTAAAGCAGCAGCAGCTCCTACTGATGTGGACGTCGCCACCGAGGGAGCGACGCCATGGAGGAAGTGGCCGGCGACGCCGCGGTGGATGGAGCCGCACCGTGTCGGCTCGGGACGGAACGCCGGCAGCACCGTGAGATCGAATCAAGAAGAAAATGCAGCGATTAGTGTACAACCTCTTTGGTGGCGACGATTAGGCCGCAACTTCATCCAAGGAAACAATGATGCTGATGCTCTTCCGGTGGTGTAGGTGAAGACGGTGGTGTGGGAATGGAGGTGGCGTGAGAGACGAGGGGAACGTCGGGGCAGCTCCTTGGAGGTGGAGGACGGGGTGGCTGAACCGGCGGAACGACCAGATCGACGACGGATCCTCATCCGGTACGGTGGATGAGGGACGTCGAGGTGTTGTTGTGGACGACGTCGTCGGGAAGAGGCTCCGGCCGGGTGGCGGGCGGAGGAGGTGTGGGGCCGCTGTTTTCCCAGCCTCGGTGTACAAATGGGTGGGCGGATGAGATGGGAGTGGGGAACCATGGCTTAGGGACTCGCTTGTCCGAAATGTGGGGTAAGTTACGAAAGTACCCCAACCGATTTGAGGCGGTTCTTTCGGTTCAGAGGTATCACGGGCATTTCACGTGTCGGGATTTCACAGGAGGTGGAGTTTTTGCGCGCGTTGTAATTTTGGAATAGCAAGGCGCGGGTTGAGATGGAGGGACTTGTCGGAGCACAACGAGACAAAGATATATCTTATATATTTCGGGCTAACAAGGTGCGGGTTGAAATTTCTGGACAAGCCTAACGTGTACTGTACCAAATCAATTCGCACAACAAATGTCATTCAAAACTTTGAATTCATGTTATGTTCAATTAAAATATTTTGCTACGTGTATAATGCATGCAACCTAGTACTCAAATGAACGTTTTAGTGCATTCCAAACGTATATACTACCGCATCAATATGAACTAAATTTGAATTTGTTTCTCTATTTGAATAAGATCTACAATAATGATTGTTGTGAAGTCAAAGCGTTTGAATTCGTTTCTCTGTTTTAATAAGATCTACAATCATCATTATTGTCAAGTTAAACCATCATTTGTGTATTATCTTCACAAAGACACACCACATGATTTGTCTCGAAGTTACATACGAACTATGTGTACTATATGAACTCGAACTTGATTTTTTGAATCCACTTTATGTTGATTTCAAATCATAGTACATTTCAAGCTCTAGCTAGATCTTCACAAACTAAACCATGTCTCATATGTATAATGTGTTTATCACATTATGTATGGTGCCCCACCCCCTACACCTACAAGTATTTAGATGTGAGTTGCAAACACCACACATTACGACAAATTCAAATAAAATGTGAGAATGTTAAATATATAGTATTGTTTAGATTGTTCGATATTTAGTTGTAAGCTGCAAACGCCACACATTATCACAAATTCAAATAAAATGTGAGATTGTTCGATGTATAGTATCGTTCAGATTGTTCGACATTTAGCTGTGAGTAGCAAATGCCATGCATTATCACATTATGGTATATCATATGCAAAACCACAACACGCGTATCACCACTATATTCATGCATGCATATGTTTAAAACACTATGATCTCCTATTCAAATATATGAATCCACTTTCTTATCAAATTATGATCTTTGTTAGTCTCTTACACCCACACAATCCTCTAACCTTTGTAGCTACCACTAACTTTCTCTCGTGCATGCACACGCCCTCTTCGCCCTCCCTCCCTCAAAGCATTCTATCCATCACAAGACATTCATTTTTTCTTCTTTAGGTCATTCTCCCACAGTATCCACAACTCCTTTCCGACACACACGGTCGATAAACCTCTCAAATGATGTCGCCTACAACATACACACACACACCTTCAATCTCCTCCTTTATGTGTCCTTGCCTCGTGTCTCTCATACGGTTCCAGTCACGTGTAAAATCTCGCCCCTCTTTTCATCGATCTCACAACCACACACTCCTCCCCCTATCTAGCTAGTAGCTGGGCCTCTCGCACCACCTCCTAGCTCCATTCTCTCTGTCTATCCGTATCGTCGGGCCTTATTTGCCTCTAACAAATGGACGTACACCGACCGATCTCCCACTATACATATAGCTAGGTAGGTCCTTATAACTCGTTTTTCCCATGCGTCGATCGATCTACCTCATTAGTTATGTCTCTCCCTTCCTTCGACAAACAACAATTGATCTACCGATCTAGTTAGGTTTGCTTACCAAACACATGGTTCCCCTTCATCATCCATGGATGTGTCCTGACAGATCTATCACGCATGTGCACAAAATGTAAACACATCCCCACTCTTATTGATAATATTGCAGTTCCACCTCAGTTTGTCTAGTAGGCCTCTCCCACCATCTTCGAGAAGCAACTCCATCACCCATCCAAAGACTCTACCCCTCTCCCTCCCTCTCTCTCCTCTCTCTCTCTCTCTGTCCCATCCTATTTCCCATCCTTCAGTTATGTATGGATGTGGACCGACCTCCCTCAAGACATAGCTGGGTCTCTCCTTCTCAACACATATATGAGTCGTTCTACCTCTATAGTTAGGCCTCTACCTACCCCTCCCCCCACCCCTCGCGCGCGCACACACACACACACACACACACACACACACACACACACACACACACACACACACACACCGATACATCGAGCGCTCTAGTCATGTATTCCTGCCACACACAAACTTGACCTGTGCCCTCTGACATTCCGGTAGCTAGGTCAGTCGCCCTATATCTTTGACTTGCACACACACACAATTTTGATGGCTCTCTTCATCAATCTCGCACCCACCCACTTGATCCTCTCTTTGACTCTATCGATATCTATGACCCCTCCCTCTCTTCTCGTGGATCACCCGACCCTCTATATATGATATGGATAGGCCTCCATTTCACACACATTGCATGCAAAATTTTGTTTGAGATGTCATCGACACATATTCCCACAAATACATTCACGAAATCAACCTCCCCCAAAAAAACACTCACGAACGCACAAGCCATTTGTCTAGGTTTGTATCTCTCACACACACCCATGTAGGTGGGGGACGCGCACGAAGAGAAGAGGTGCACGCACGGCGCACGTACTCCCGTCTCTTTCCCAACCACACTCATTTCTGTACGAAAAGGTAGCCCACGTGGTAACTTGACACGTGTACTGGTTGTCCACTAGATGGAGGGAGGATCGTCTACCACGGGTGAACAAACAAATTGCGACTTGACGCGTTATGTTAAAAAAGAGGCAAACCGTGTGGGGCCTACCTTAGAGGCAAGGCTCTATACACTGGAGTACTTTTGATGTGTCCCGTCAACTCGCAAAACGAGGAGAAGCTTGCTTAGTACGCCGTCTCCCCCACCCACGGGCGCGGTGGCTCGCAGGATGAGGCAAAGCTTGCTTACTACGCCTTACGCCCGCTCCCTCGCCCACGCGCGCGGTGGCTCGCTGGACGAGGAGAAAATTTTACTAGTACTCCCTCCGTTTACTCCTCGTCCCTACTACCTTGGTTAGAGAGATTATCATATTGTTTGGAATATATGTCCTTTAGTAGATTTCAATATGAAGTACTAGTACATACTCCAAACACTGATGTATATAGACGTAGTGTAGATTCACTCATTTTGCTCCGTATGTAGTCCATATTGAAACAGACGTAATAGTACGCACTCTCCATCGCCCCTCGACCCTCGCCACGTGGTGGACATGCAACAATTCATTCGGTCTCATATAGCCAGAATGATATATACTGTTGTACCATTATTGCTTGACTTCCCGAAGAGGCGAAGAGCCAATCACAAGGTTAATAGTTTGGAGATGCCAAGCGCAAGGTTTATTGGAGAACAAGTAGTAGGTGCCGCATCATTTATAAATAAAGTTTTTTCTTCAAAGGGCACGACGCAATATAAATAGGTTCATATGGAGAGAAAAGGAAACCACTCCACTATATACATAGGCAGGACGAGCCTACACGGTTGCTTGCTGGGGTTGCTCTCTTCGGTTTTCACACTCTCTCGCACAAAACCACTGTGGCCACATCTCTAACATCCCGGCAGATCACGTCCGCCGGGGGAAGGGGTGGATGCTTAGTGTAGATGCGGTCGCTGTCGCCGACGGTGAAAACCCACTGTTGGCACGTCCCGATTAGGGGTCCCCGCCATTCTCTCTCACAAAGTCGGTGAGGTTGCCTTCGTCCATTGCTCACTGCCGCAACGTGGGTAGTTTCCTCCTCCCGCCGCCCTCCTCTATGTTGAGCTACATCCCGACACCCCTCAGGTACAACTCCCTTTACAGCCGGCTTGCACCACTGCTCCAGCTGCCCACATCACTCCATGTGGATATTTCTCTACTTCTTTGCCCCGCACATACCTCTACTGGCTTCTACATACTATATTTGTGATGAGTTTATGTCTCATCAACTAGTCCCAGTAATATTATTCTAATCACGCTTCTTCAATTTCTTTGCCACAGGAATGCTCATCCCGATTTTGGTGACACTGCACAAAATGATCCGATGGTCAAAGGGTTGCAAACTTCATTTCTTAGGAAGCGCTTGACGTTGCCCGACAAATTAAAGCCTGGTTTGGGTTTTCGGTTCAAGGGCTAGGGACTGCATGGATCATTTTTTTCTTTAGCTATCTCTGTTTCAATGGCTAGGGACTGCATGAGTAGTAGTAGTACTGTACACCTTATGCCCGCTCCCTTGCCCACGCGCGCGGTGGCTCGCAGGACGAGGAGAAAATTTTATTACTCCCTCCGTTTACCCCTCGTCCCTACTACCTTGGTTACAGATATTATCATATTGTTTGGAATATATATGTCCTTTAGTAGATTTCAATATGAACTACTAGTACATACTCCAAACACTGATGTATATAGACGTATTTTAGAGTGTAGATTCACTCATTTTGCTCGTATGTAGCATAAAGTTGAGACACTTATTTTGGAATGGAGGGAGTACATATTTGCTATGATCATCAATCATTGAGATGCAATAGCATGCATGTTAGTCTCCTTTGTATTTTATGAAATGTTGCAACGGGCAACCTTGGACGCATAAGATACATGTAATGTAAGTGGAAGCTTCATAGCATTGTACTATCTCGTGATAAATTACAAGACGTACTATACAAGTAGTACTATGTAAAGAGTTAGGTGTCGCATACGATGTCCGAAAATGTGGTGATAGTGTGAGGTGGGCCATGTAATCACCGAGCCTGCGTGTTTTCACCGCTCTTACACTCCTTCGCCAGAAGAATGGAGAAAATTGTAATCTAGTAGTACCTCCTTTCACGAAAGTGTGGGACATCCAGCAGTCCTACCACCTCAGTAATAATGACCAATGAGCCGTCAAATCACATAGACCCAGCAGTAAGTTGGACAGACGAAGCAACCATCACTCTTGAATCCGCTTCTCCCTTCAATGCAGGCGCCAGTGAGAGGTCGCGTCCGCTCTGCCGGGCATGAATGCGGCACCGATTCTTTGTAGAGGCGCTGACAGTTTCGGGCGGGAAGCATGCGCGGGCGATGGAGGGGCTTTGGGTGGGCCGGGCTGGTCAGGAGCGGGCGTGGCAGCTGTCCGCCTGTCCCTACCGGATGCCCAGAAACGAGAGGATGCACCGACTCTCGTGGCTAAAATCGTACACTACACACCATCTCTCTGTAGGAGTAGGTCGATCTATCGCTCTCTCTAACACACACATGTTGTTAAACACACACAGGCACACGCACACACACACACACACAGGTTCATAGAATAGAAAATCGTGCGAGTGCGAAGCCACATGAAGTGAGATACAAATGGAGTACGTACAAGAAGAGAAGAGGCATCTCTTAGTTGTTTGGATTAATTGTTGCATTTAGAGACAGAAATCAGGGCTTTCATTGGAGGAATGACCGGTCAAGTTTCTCCTTCTCCTCCAATCTGCTTGCACTTTGCTACCTCTTGAGCACTGCATTGGATTTCCCCGAAGAGGAGAGGATGATGCAGCAAAGTAGCGTCAGTATTTCCCTCAGTTTTTGAGAACCAAGGTATCAATCCAGTAGGGGGCTACGCACAAGTCCCTCGTACCTGCACAAAACAATAGCTCCTCGCAACCAACGCGATTAGGGGTTGTCAATCCCTTCACGGTCACTTACGAGAGTGAGATCTAATAGATATGATAAATAATATTTTTGGTATAGAGATGCAAAGTGAAAAGTAAAAGGCAAGGTAAAAACAAAGCAAGTATTAAAGTGATGGAGATTGATATGATGAGAATAGACCCGGGGGGCATAGGTTTCACTAGTGGCTTCTCTCAAGAGCATAAGTATTCTACAGTGGGTGAACAAATTACTGTTGAGAAATTGACAGAATTGAGCATAATTATGAGTATATCTAGGTATGATCATGTATATAGGCATCACGTACGAGACAAGTAGACTGACTCCTGCCTACATCTACTACTATTACTCCACTCATTGACCGCTATCCAACATGCATCTAGAGTATTAAGTTAAAAACAGAGTAACGCCTTAAGCAAGATGACATGATGTAGAGGGATAAATTCATGCAATATAATAAAAACCCCATCTTGTTATCCTCGATGGCAACAATAAAATACGTGCCTTGCAACCCTTTATGTCACTGGGTAAGGACACCGCAAGATTGAACCCAAAGCTAAGCACTTCTCCCATTGCAAGAACTACCAATCTAGTTAGCCAAACCAAACGGATAATTCGAAGAGACTTGCAAAGATAACCAATCATACATAAAAGAATTCAGAGAAGAATCAAATATTATTCATAGATAATCTGGATCATAAACCCACAATTCATCGGTCTCAACAAACACACCGCAAAAAGAAGATTACATCGAATAGATCTCGAGAGAGAGGGGGAGAACATTGTATTGAGATCCAACAAGAGAGAAGAAGCCATCTAGCTACTAGCTATGGACCCGAAGGTCTGAAGTAAACTACTCACACTTCATCGGAGGGGCTATGGTGATGATGTAGAAGCCCTCCGTGGTGGATGCCCCCTCCGTGAGCTCGAACAGGCCCCAAGATGGGATCTCGTGGATACAGGAAGTTGCGGCGGTGGAATTAGGTTTTTGGCTCCTGGTCTGATCGTTTGGGGGTACGTAGGTATATATAGGAGGAAGGAGTACGTCGGTGGAGCAACAGGGGGCCCACGAGGCAGGGGGGCGCGCCCTAGGGGTGTGTGCCCCCACCCTCGTGACCGCCTCTTTTGTTCCTTGGAGTAGGGTCCAAGTCTCCTAGATCACGTTCGGTGAGAAAATCACGTTCCCGAAGGTTTCATTCCGTTTGGACTCCATTTGATATTCCGTTTCTTCGAAACACTGAAATAGGCGAAAAACAGCAATTCTGGGCTGGGCCTTCGGTTAATAGGTTAGTCCTAAAAATAATATAAAGGTGGAAAATAAAGCCCAATATAGTCCAAAACAGTAGATAAAGTAGCATGGAGCAATAAAGAATTATAGATACGTTGGATACGTATCAGGCATCCCCAAGCTTAATTCCTGCTCGTCCTCGAGTAGGTAAATGATAAAAAGAGAATTTTCGATGCGGAGTGATACTTTGGCATAATGTCAATGTAAATCTTCTTAATGGTGGTATGAATATTGAGATCTGAATGAAACAAAATAAAAGTTCATATTGATAAAAGAAATAGTAATACTTCAAGCATACTAATCAAAGTAATCATGTCTTCTCAAAATAGCATGGCAAAAGAAATTTCATCCCTACAAAATCATATAGTTAGGCTATGCTTCATTTTCTTCACACAAAGATGTTCCCAACTTCTATACCCCCGATGACAAGCCAAGCAATTGTTTCATACTTAAATAATCTCAAACTTTTTCAACCTTCACGCAATACATGAGCGTGAGCCATGGATATAGCACTATGGGTGGAATAGAATATGATGATGGGGATTGTGTGGAGAAGACAAAAAGGAGAAAGTCTCACATTGACGAGGATAATCAACGGGCTATGGAGATGCCCATCAATTGATGTCAACATGAGTAGGGATTGCCATGCAACGGATGCACTAGAGCTATGAATGCTCAACAAAAGAAAATTAGTGGGTGTGCATCCAACTTGCTTGCTCATGAAGACCTAGGGCATTTGAGGAAGCCCATCGTAGGAATATACAAGCCAAGTTCTATAATGAAAAATTCCCACTAGTATAAAAAGACAACTTATGAGACTCACTATATGAAAAACATGGTGCTACTTTGAAGCACAATATATGAGACTCACTACATGAAGAACAAGGTGCTACTTTGAAGCACAAGTGTGGAAAAAGAGATAGTAACATTGCCCTTTTTATTTTTATTTTTTTGGGCCTTTCCTTTTTTTCTTTTTGGCCTTTCTCTTTTTTTTGGGCAATGCTCTAATAATGATGAGCATCACACTTCTATTGATTACAACATAAGGATTATAACTCGAAACTAGAACAAGATATGACTCTATATGAATGCCTCCCGTGATGCGGGATGGTGCAATGAATCAAGAGTGACATGTATGAAAAATAATGCATGGTGGCTTGGCCACAAATACGATGTCAACTACATGTTCATGCAATGGCAACATGACAAAAGTAAAGTATGTCATGATGATGATGAACGGAACGGTGGAAAGTTGCATGGCAATATATCTCGGAATGGCTATGGAAATGCCATAATAGGTAGGTATGGTGGCTGTTTTGAGGAAGATAAAAGGAGGTTTATGTGTGATGGAGCATATCATATCACGGGGTTTGGATGCACCGTGAAGTTTTCACCAACTCTCAAGGTGAGAAAGGGCAATGCACGGTACAGAAGAGGCTAGCAAAGGCGGAAAGGTAAAAGTGCGTATAATCCATGGACTCAACATTAGTCAAAAGAACTCATATACTTATTGCAAAAATTTAGAAGTCATCAAAAATCAAGTACTACGGCATGCTCCTAGGGGTATAGATTGGTAGGAAAATACCATCGCTCGTCCCCGACCGCCACTCATAAGGATGCACAAGCCAGGTACACTTCATGTTTCAAATTTGTTACACAACTTTAACCATACGTGCATGCTATGGGACTTGCTATATTCAACACAAGCATTCTTTAAATTCACAACTAATCAACTAGCATGACTCTAATATTACCATCTTCATATCTCAAAACAATTATCAAGCATCAAACTTTTCTTAGTATTCAACGCACTCAAAAGAAAGTTTCACATATCTTGAATACCAAGTATATTAGTATTAAGCAAATTACCATGCTATTAACGACTCTAAAAATAATCTAAGTGAAGCATGAGAGATCAATAGTTTCTTTAAAACAAATCCACCACCGTGCTCTAAAAGATCTAAGTGAAGCACTAGAGCAAAAATTATCACGCTCAGAAGATATAAGTGAAGCACTATGAGCAAAACTATCAAGATCAAAAGATATAAGTGAAGCACATAGAGTATTCTAGCAAATTCTATTCAAATTGGCTTCTCCCAAAAGGTGTGTACAGCAAGGATGATTGTGGTAGACTAACAAGCAAAGACGCAAATGATACAAGACGCTCCAAGCAAAACACATATCATGTGGTGAATAAAAATATAGCTCCAAGTAAAGTTACCGATGGAAGTAGGCGAAAGAGGGATGCCTTCCGGCATCCCCAAGCTTTGACTTTTGGTGTCCTTGGATTATCTTGGGGGTGCCATGGGCATCCCCAAGCTTAGGCTCTTGCCACTCCTTCTTCCATAATCCATCAAAAGAATTTACCCAAAACTTGAAAACTTCACAACACAAAACTCAATAGAAATCTCGTGAGCTCCGTTAGAGAAAGAAAACAGAAGACTACTTTAAGATACTGTAATGAACTAATTATTTATTTATATTGGTGTTAAACCTACTGTATTACAACTTCTCTATGGATTATAAACTATTTTACTAGCCATAGATTCATCAAAATAAGCAAACAACACACGATAAACAGAATCTGTCAGAAACAGAACAGTCTGTAGTAATCTGTAACTAAGGCAAACTTCTGGAACTCCAAAAAATCTACCAAAATTATAAGACCTAGAAAATTTGTTTATTGATCAGCAGAAATTGGAATCAGTATTTTATCACGTTCTGGTGATGTTTAATAATTCGGTCACTGAGCGCAAAGTTTCTGGAAATTACAGCAAGATCAAATAACTATCATCCAAGAAGATCCAATAGGTCTAGCTTGGCACAAACACTAATTAAAACATAAAACCACATCTAAACAGAGTCTATATGGATTATTTATTCCTAAACATAATCAAAAGCAAAAAAATTAAAAATTAAATTGGGTTGCCTCCCAACAAGCGCTATCGTTTAACGCCCCTAGCTAGGCATAAAAGCAAGGATAGATCTAGGTATTGCCATATTTGGTAGGCAATCCATAAGTGGCTCTCATGATAGATTAATATGGTAATTTTATTTTATTTCTAAGAAAGTGTTCGATGCCTTTCTTTAATGGAAATTGGAATCTAATATTCCCTTCCTTCATATCAATAATTGCACCAATCGTTCTAAGGAAAGGTCTACCAAGAATAATAGGACATGAAGGATTGCGATCTATATCAAGAACGATAAAATATACGGGCACATAATTCCTATTTGCAACAATAAGAACATCATTAATTCTTCCCATAGGCTTTTTAATAGTGGAATCCATAAGATGCAAGTTTAGAGAGCAATCATCAAAGTCACGGAAATCTAGCAAATCACATAAAGTTTTGGGAATAGTGGAGACACTAGCACCCAAATCACACAAGGCATGAAACTCATAATTTTTAATTTTAATTTTAATAGTTGGTTCCCACTCATCATAGAGTTTTCTAGGGATAGAAACTTTCAACTCAAGTTTTTCTTCATAAGATTGCATCAAGGCATCAACAATGTGTTCGGTAAAGGCCTTATTTTGACTATAAGCATGAGGAGAATTTAGCACGGATTGCAACAAGGAAATACAATCAATTAAAGAGCAATTTTCATAATTAAATTCCTTGAGATCCAAAATAGTGGGTTTAGCAACATCTAGGTTTTTATTTCTTTCAATCCCACATTTATCAATTTCATCATCAAGATCTAATAACTCCGAATTCTTAGAACGCCTTCTAGGTAAGGGAAGATCATATTCATTTTCATCAAGATTCATATTGCAAATCAAAGATTTAATAGGGGACACATCAATAACTTTTAGATCTTCATCTTGATTTTCATAGGAATTGGAAGAACACGCTTTAATAAAGGCATCTTTGGAAGCACGCATCCTAGCGGTTCTTTCTTTGCACTCATTAATGGAAATTCTCATAACTTTGGGAGACTCATTGATATCATGCTTAGGAGGAATAGATCTAAGCTTTAAAGAATCAACCTCAAGAGAAATTCTATCAACGTTCCTAGCCGAATCATCAACTTTAAGCAATTTCTCCTCAAGCAAAGCATTAAAATTCTTTTGTGAATTCATAAACTCTTTAACACTACTCTCAAATTCAGAGGGAATCTTATTAAAATTTCCATAAGAGTTGTTGTAGGAATTTCCATAATTATTAGAAGGATTACTAGGATAAGGCCTAGGATTAAAATTCCCTCTATCTGGCGTTGTTACCAAAATTATTCCTACCAACAAAATTCACATCCATAGATTCATTATTATTCTCAATCAAAGTAGACAAAGGCATATCATTAGGATCAGAAGAAACACTCTTAGTAGCAAATAATTTCATAAGTTCATACATCTTTCCATTAAAAACATTAATTTCTTCTATCACATGCACTTTTTTATTACTAGATCTTTCGGTATGCCATTGAGAATAATTAACCATAATATTATCTAGAAGTTTAGTAGGATCTCCTAGAGTGATTTCCATAAAAGTGCCTCCATGACCCGAATCTAAAAGATTTCTAGAAGCAAAATTCAATCCGGCATAAAAGTTTTGTATAATCATTCACAAGTTCAAACCATGAGTAGGACAATTACGTATCATTAATTTCATTCTCTCCCAAGCTTGTGCAACATGTTCATGATCAAGTTGCTTAAAATTCATAATATCGTTCCTAAGAGAGATAATCTTAGCGGGAGGAAAATACTTAGAGATAAAAGCATCTTTCCACTTGTTCCAAGAATCAATACTATTTTTAAGCAAAGACGAAAACCAAGCTTTAGCACGATCTCGTAGTTTAAAAAGGAAATAGCTTCAATTTAACGACATCATTATCGACATCTTTTTTCTTTTGCATATCACATAAATCAACGAAGCTATTCAGATGAGTAGCGGCATCTTCACTAGGAAGGCCTGCGAATTGATCTTTCATAACAAGATTCAACAAAGCAGTATTGATTTCACAAGATTCAGTATTGGCAAGAGGAGCAATCGGAGTGCTAAGGAAATCATTATTATTGGTATTGGTGAAGTCACACAATTTGGTAGTATCTTGAGCCATCGCGACAAACAAGCAATCCAACACACGAGCAAACAAAAGGCAACGGGAAAAAGAGGAGGAGGTTGGGAAAGAGAGAACAAATAAAATGGCAAGGGTGAAGTGGGGGAGAGGAAAACGAGAGGCAAATGGCAAATAATGTAATGCGGGAGATAGGGATTGTGATGGGTACTTGGTATGGTGCTTGACTTGCTCTTGCGTGAGCCTCCCCGGCAATGGCGCCAGAAATTCTTCTTGCTACCTCTTGAGCACTCCGTTGGATTTCCCTGAAGAGGAGAGGATGATGCAGCAAAGTAGCGTAAGTATTTCCCTCAGTTTTTTAGAACCAAGGTATCAATCCGAGGGAGGCTACGCACAAGTCCCTCGCACTGCACAAAACAATAGCTCCTCGCAACCAACGTGATTAGGGGTTGTCAATCCCTTCACGGTCACTTACGAGAGTGAGATCTGATAGAGATGATAAATAATATTTTTGGTATTTTTGGTATTTTTGGTATAGAGATGCAAAGTGAAAAGTAAAAGGCAAGGTAAAAACAAAGCAAGTATTAAAGTGATGGAGATTGATATGATGAGAATAGACCCGGGGGCCATAGGTTTCACTAGTGGCTTCTCTCAAGAGCATAAGTATTCTACAGTGGGTGAACAAATTACTTGAGCATAATTATGAGTATATCTAGGTATGATCATGTATATAGGCATCACGTCCGAGACAAGTAGACCGACTCTGCTGCATCTACTACTATTACTCCACTCATCGACCGCTATCCAAAGATGCATCTAGAGTATTAAGTTAAATACAGAGTAACGCCTTAAGCAAGATGACATGATGTAGAGGGATAAATTCATGCAATATGATAAAAACCCATCTTGTTATCCTCGATGGCAACAATACAATACGTGCCTTGCAACCCTTTACATCCGGGTAAGGACACCGCAAGATTGAACCCAAAGCTAAGCACTTCTCCCATTACAAGAACTACCAATCTAGTTGGCCAAACCAAACGGATAATTTGAAGAGACTTGCAAAGATAACCAATCATACATAAAAGAATTCAGAGAAGATTCAAATATTATTCATAGATAATCTGGATCATAAACCCACAATTCATTGGTCTCAACAAACACACCGCAAAAAATAGATTACATCGAATAGATCTCCACGGGAGAGGGGGGAGAACATTGTATTGAGATCCAAAAAGAGAGAAGAAGCCATCTAACTACTAGCTATGGACCCGAAGATCTGAAGTAAACTACTCACACTTCATCGGAGGGGCTATGGTGATGATGTAGAAGCCCTCCATGGTGGATACCCCCTCCGGTGGAGCTCCGGAACAGGCCCCAAGATGGGATCTCGTGGATCTGAGGAAGTTGCGGCGGTGGAATTAGGTTTTGGCTCCTGGTCCGATCGTTTGGAGGTGCGTAGGTATATATAGGAGGAAGAATGCGTCGGTGGAGCAACAGGGGCCCATGAGGTAGGCGCGCCCTAGGGGAGGCGCGCCCCCACCCTCGTGACCGCCTCTTTGTTCGTTGGAGTAGGGTCCAAGTCTCACGGATCACGTTCGGTGAGAAAATCACGTTCGAAGGTTTCATTCCGTTTGGACTCTGTTTGATATTCCGTTTCTTGAAACACTGAAATAGGCAAAAAACAACAATTACAGGCTGGGCCTCCGGTTAATAGGGTAGTCCCAAAAATAATATAAAAGTGGAAAATAAAGCCCAATATAGTCCAAAACAGTAGATAAAGTAGCATGGAGCAATCAAAAATTATAGATACGTTGGAGACGTATCACACCTTGGTCCCGCTGCACCTTCTAACGTGACTTATTACACCTAGACGGAGGGAGTCGTACGAGATACGGTGGCACGCTGACTTAGGTCGAATACAAGTGCCCAAAATTGTGTGCATGTTATAATAAGGATTCACTTAAAATAGTAATGCATTGAGCGAACAGAGGGATCAATTGGACGGTGTTCCCGAAGCGGTAGCGAGATGTGTGAGGTAAGAAACAACTTTGGGCGCTTTTAATTTTTCTTATTAATTTGTTTGTTTCACCCTCGATTGGTGGTACCCAGCATTACTACGTGGAGAGAGGTAAGGTGACTAAGGCTGCATTATTTCTGCACCTTGTGGATAGTCTTACCACCAAAGCCACATGACACGATTATGATTTAAATCGGTGACTCCACACACAAAAAAACACGGCATGCTTGTCACACGAATGCAAGAATGTATAAAAGGTTATTTTCCTCTCGTTGAACACAACGGGAGGGTTGTGTAGCTAGTTAGCTTTGTTCGCTCATCAAACTTGAGGTCTCGGGTTCGATAACTACACTTGAGCATAATTCATGCCGGGAGGATTCTTTGGTTGGTCAAAATGGATGGATACGGAGCTATACGATCTCGTAGTGACCGTATAATCACCTCATCACGTATAAGCTGTAGCCTCGGCGCTTGTTTTCTAGGGTTTGCACTCTTCACACTCTCTCCAGTATATATATACACGCTGGAGCCTCAGCGCTTGTAGTTGCTCTCTTCACACTCTCTCACCCTCTCCAGATCTAAACAAGACTTCGTTGGCCTCTCTCTCTCTCCCCTCACTGCTGGTCTGCTTGTAGTTGCTCTCTTCACACTCTCTCACCCTCTCCAGATCTAAACAATACTTCGCTGGCCTCTCTCTCTCCCCTCACTGCTGGTCAAAGATTCGTCCACCGGGAAGGGAAGGAGGCTTAACGCTGTCGCCGTCGACGAGGGAGGGAATCCACTACCGGTGCAATTGTTCACTTTCACCCAGCGGTGGCGCGGGAGGGCCTCTGACCCCTTCTTCTTCGCCGCTGTACATAGTGTGGGTCGAACGGCCTCCGGTCGCCCACCGAACCACACCCCAAGAACCTTAAGGTATAATTTACTTATTCCACATGCATTGCTCTAGGTGCATGTGGGCTTTTTCCGCTTCTGCACTCGAATCTAGGGGTTGGATCAAACAGGAAAGTAGTGGGGAAAGTTGTATACCATGAATCTAGGACGTGGTTCAAAGAGGAAACGAATGGGGAAAAGTAGTGGCAAAAGTTGTATAGCATGAATCTAGGACGTGGTTCAAAAAGGAAAGGAAGGGGGAAAGTAGTGGGGAAATTTGTATCGCATGAATCTAAGACGTGGTTCAAAGAGGACAGGAATGGGGGAAAGTAGTGGGGAAAGTTGTATAGCATAAATCAAGGACGTGGTTCACATAGGAAAGGAAGTGGGGAAAATACTAGTACAGACTGGCTATCCAGCACCTACGTTGGTCAAAAAGGGAAAACAATGACAAACGCAGTACGCACATCTGTAATGAATGATCTTTTTTTTTGGGGGACAAGGCTGTAGAGTTTGAGCAGGACTAGATTTGCTGCGCTCAGATAGGGAAAGGTGTCTAAAGATAACAAACTGGGACCAACACAAATATGCTCCTTGGTTGTTTGTTCTTTGTTGCAATAGGCATGCATCACCCGGTACATCGGTAGATGCACATGGTCTGGTGCGCCCACCGTCCGATGCAAGTCTTTAGCTGTTGTTAATCTAAGGCACTTTGTTTGGTTAAAACTCCCTAGTCCCTACCTGCTTGGTTCGGGGACTAAACATGGACTAGAGGTTATTAAATGACATGCTAAAAGACCATGTTACCCCTAGTAGTGAACTAATAGAGACAAGGTGCGATCGTGGCGAGGGGCAACTGTTGGGAAAAGTCCCAAAAAGACTCCCTCGGGGTCTTCTTTCTTTAGTCCCAAATGCCCACTTTTAGTCCCTAAAAGTCCCTCATGTTTGGTTTAGATGGGACTGACACGGAGTTTTTTTAGTCCCTCCACCAAAATGTCCCTGTAAACAAACACCCTCTAATAATGCCATTTGGAAAATTGATGCAATGCCACGCTTAAAATCAAATTACATGTTTAACGAATTTTATTGTTAATATAATCTCTCGATTAATATTAATCAATGCCACCATTTGAGAAATGCTCTTGTCTTGCTTTCTTTCCCATTTATATAAGGTAGATGCTTATTTTTGTTGGCTTCTGTGTCATCCACCGTTATTGACCACTAGTTGTTTCCTTTGCACCTCTGTGTAAACAGGGTTATCTACTTCACCTTGTTGCCATTGTGACCTTTTGTTGCACTTCACAAAACACTTTTGTTTTAAGAGTGTTTTGTGCAGTTCAACCAAAATGTCACACCGACAACGTTGCTTGATTGCTTGATCTTAGTGGAACTGCACAAGAGTAGATCTTACTTCCTATCCGTGTTGGCAAATTTGGTTCAGATCTTCTTCTTGTGAGTTGTTTGAATTCCGCGTCATGAGAGGTTAGTACTAGCCTTCTTTCACATGATTCTGCAGTGTGCTTTCATATGTTATGCTACTTGTACGGTAATGTTGCTTGATTTTAGTGAACTGCACAAATGGAGACAAGACTTCCAATCTGTATGTGCACCGCAATATCCCATTGAGGTAAGATAAGGGTATTTCTGGCTGTTGGCACTGTATTTTGCCACTTTCATCGGAAAATTAATGTCATTGTTTAGTGCTATACTTGTGCAACCTAATTGACATGCCAAATCTTACATTGAAGGCGAAGCTTATGCATTATTGAACCAAGTGATGAAGGGGAAGAACAAGCGGAAGAAAAACAAAATCAACTCTGGTCTTTGTAATGAAACCTTTGGGCTGATGACACAAGTAATGATATAGTTTTGCATCTTAATTTATTGCTATGGTTTTGGAGCGAGCAATTGTTTTGCCATTGATTTGATGCCACTCTTAATGTAATACGTAATTATCTCTACTTGTGCAAACAGGGATCTTCTTTGAAGATACCATATATTTTAGTGGAACTGCACAAGAAGATGTTGGAAACATTAATCTAATCAAGGAGTATATAGTAAGCATGGCCACCATAGTAGATAGCAACAAATGGTTCCGGAGAAGTGCTTCATCTGTATGCTCTACACAATAAGCCTCCTGACAAAGGTTGGTACTCACCCACTGATTTCATCCATATGATTGAGCTTTGTCATCTCTATTGGTGTTGTGCTACTGTTTATATGTTGTCATCAAAAAGTGGTATTGTCCTTGAGAAGTGCTTCATCTATGCTGTTTTAAATATTTCCTTTCCTTTTTTTCGAGCAAACAGGGATGCTAGCATTTAGTTATCCTCTTGTCTTTGCACAACATGGTCATCCTCCTCTGAACAAGAACATGGAGTACATGAAGTGACTAGTTCCGATTATGCCAGGATGAAGAAGCCATGTCTATCTTCTCATCAGAAGGAGCAGTTGAAGGATGGTTACATTACCCCCAACAAGACCAAACTAACTTTAGCTCAGAAGGACTGACAAATCTCCATTTTCTTGCTGTGATGCTTGAGTACAATGTTGTTCTAGGATTCTTTCGGTGAGTTCCATTTTGTAAAGTGTGCTCTACATGGACCATGTAGGTGTCTGTTTAAACTGTCAATTCATAGTACAGTTTGCTTTATACTAATCACTTTTTTTGTATTTGTGCAAACATGGGTGCTCAGCTTGATTTCAATGGGAACTGCACAAAATGTTCATGAACACATTGAATCATTCATTTTCACCACAAGAAAGGAGGTGCCGATAAGTTCAAGGCGTTGCAACATATAAGGGCGGAATCATACAAGCTACGCGCGAATTTGGTTGATTTTGGTGGAACTGCACAAAAAGAATAGCTGGTTTATTTAGCACGAGGTGCCATGTCAATGTACGAACTGATGGCAAACCCTGGCCATTCCACAATCGTAGGCATTTGATATTTTGGAATGGGAAAACCTTATCAAATTTTGCTCATTGATTTTAGCAAGAAGACATGCGTTTGATATTTTCGAATGGGACGCCCTTTGCTGTCAGCAGCGTCGATCCATTTTTTCTTTATTCTTTAGTTGTGAAGTAAATATTGGCTCTGACATGTGAATCGCTGAGATGCATAATCATTGATTGTTTTGAATGTTCTCTATGACATGTGAATCGCTGTGATTGCAATGTACAGGAACACTAAAAAGCTGCTCAAACTCTTTGTACTCATACATTCCTTTTTACTTCGCACATTGTCCGGTAGCATACCACTGAAGTGCTCAAGTTCTCTAGCAAATGACTGTATCTCCTGAGCTTGCTCAACCATGGAGCGCTCTTCAATCAGCCTGTAATCATAGAATTGCTCCATGATGTACAACTCAGTGCCATCAACCGGAGGGTAGCAGCGGTGGCCTTACTTGGACCCGAGCGGCGGCGACCTACCGTGTTCTACTCTTCCTCGTTTTCTGTGTGGCGCGGCCTCGTTGGCAGCGGGGCGGGGCCTCGGCGGAGCCAGCGATGTCCTCTGTCTCGTTACCGGCAGGCGGCGCCTCGGCGGAGCGGGGGAAAATCCTCCCCTTCGTTGCCAGCAGGGTGGGGCCTCGGCGGAGCCGGCGGTGTCCTCTGCCTTGTTGTTGGCACCGCGGGGCCTCGTCGATGCCAGCGGAGCGGGGACTCGTCGGAGTCGGCATTGTCCTCTCCCTCGTCCTCGGTCTCGCCAAACAGCGCCTCGACCGCTTCATCGCCCTCTTTGTAGGCGGCCGCAACCTCCGCCACCCGCATGCGGTACCGCCAGCGCTCGAGGCGGCCCTCGCGGGCGGAGCGGTACGAGTCGAGCAGCGCCTCCTGCTCCGGACACTCCGCGGCGATCTGCTCCTCCGCCTGCAGGTGCTACTGGAGGAGATGGTGGTTGTAGGCGGCGTCGGCCTGCGCCTCCCGGAACCGCTCCTCACGCTTCTGCCTCACCGTGTCCATATATTGGGCACGGGCCTCGCCGATGGTCATGGTGCAATGCATCAGCGAGGATGGCACGGAGGAGGGGGTTGCCGCCGGATCGTCGACTACCATGTTCTCCACTGGGACGTCGTCGTCCTCCGGCTGCCCGGCTGACCGATCGGCAGCAATGGCTGCCATCTCCTTGTGGTCCGTCATCCATCCGTCCCGAAGAGCGCTGGAGCGCGAGGAAGCCATGGTAGGCATTAGTGGTGTGGACAGGAGAATAGGAATGGATGCGGATGACTGCGGCTATGGCCGGCGCAGTAGTTTATATAGCAATGGTGGCTGGCAGAGGGACAGACGTGTGGTGCCGGAGTAGCCGCCTTGGCAACCGTGTATCATTAATGTGGGCAGCAGAAGGACGGACGGACGGCACTTGTGTCGTTTGAAGGAGGAGCAATCGCATGCACCGGGAAGCGGGGCGGGCGGCGCTGACCGTTCGGCGTAAAAGCGTCTTGTGAGCGAGGCGATGCAGGTGGGCGAAGCGGTCGAGACTTCGTGCTTGGCAGTGGGTCGGTCCAACAGCCGAACATGCTGGCTCGCCAGCTACCTCGACGAGCTGAGCGACGACAATCAGACAATGGACGTAGCTTCCGACCAGGAGCCGGCTCCACTGTCCAAGCCGGTTCATGTCGTGTTCAACATAGAGCAGGTGCGGCCGCACTTCGACGCCCTAATGGCGGAAGATCTACCAGCGTAGGAGGACCTGTGCTGCAACCTCTGTCTCCTCAACGAGCACCGGTGAACAAGCGAACGACAATGTCGTCGCGGACATGTGGCCCTATGATCCTGGCTTCCTGAATGAGCAGCGGGCGCTGTATCAGACCATCTGTAGGGCCCGCGAGGCCCTCTCCGTCATCCTTCGAGTTGTTGCGCTCGCCGTGGCGCCGCCGTCTCACGTTGTCAACATGGTCAACGGACATGAGGATGAGGAGATGACTTTACTGGTAGAGGATGACATCAAGTGCCTCCTTATTAGTATATAAAACTATAATTTTTTTGCTTCCTCCTTATTTCATGACATCACAGTCCCACACCATTGTGAACCTATGTAGTCAATAAACGAGAGAATTGCACAAGAAGCGGCCGACAGCTGGGACCAAGCAGCTCGAGCAGTATTTGTGTTTTTGAGGTGTGAGCACTGCAGAGTTTTTCTTGAGCAATGTTTAGCCCAGATATTAATTTTTCTCCTCTGAACAACAACGAAATCATCGCTGCAGCTATTAACTGGGCGGGCTGTGGCCCGTCTAGCCCAGGCTAGATATCCAGCCCAGATATTAATTTTTTTTCAAACTTTTTTCTAGGAATACCCAGGCAAGGTCAAGTTGTTATTGCCCGCCCCGCTGGGCTGCAAATCTTTCCTAGGAGGGATGCATTAGGCTTAACAATAAAATGGGCTTTAAGAAATAATAAATGGGATGTAATTATAAAAACTGGGCAGTAACTATAAAAATGCACCAAACACATAATTACTTTATAAAATTAATTTTTGGATATTGAAAATTTTAAAATTCATTAATTGTTGTGTGCGCAATGTTTCGTTGGATTTTTATGTAATATAAATTTATATTGAAATTGTATTTAATCTGACTAGAAATTTCGGGATAAAAGTATTTCGGATCCCATCAAAATGTGGGAAATTTTATTGAATTCTCTTTTGAGCGGTTGGTTGAAATGGGATGTACTTTTAACAAACTATAAATGGGTTGTAGTAAATTCCATTAGAATTCAAAAATTGGCTGCACATTCTTACAAATCACAAATGGGCTATAAGTTCTCTGCCACACACTTGTGGCCTTACTAAGTTAAAGCGTCCCCTCAAAGAAAAAACAGTTGACGTGTATGCAAGGCTTTGTCAACTTATAGTCAACACACGGTTCTATCGACAGTGGCCGTTGGATGTCCATCCAACGGATGCCGTGCTTCTTCTTCAATCTCGGATATTCTAGCTTCACCTGCCCAAAAAATGATTCCTCCCCCTGACATCTGGGGTGCACCGTTTCGAAGCTAACCTGTGGGACTACTAAGTTGACGGGGATGGAGTGCTTTGTCAACTTAGTCAATATGAATGGTTCTAGCTCTAGTGATCGTACGATGTCCATCCAATGGCCGTAGTGCTTCTTCAACCTCTGGTCTTGTTGCTCCAGCCGCCCAAAGCAGCGCCGATCGTGCTGCATGCTCCTGCCTCCCGTGGCCGGCTGTGCTGCCGCGGAGGCCTCACCGCCCCCTACTATTCCCACCGTTGGCCAGGCCGTGCGGCGACGGCAGCCTCACACCGCAGCCGAACCAGTGAACCCTCGTACTCATCTCCACGCGGGCTTCCACTGCAGCGTCTTCCCTGGCTCGGTGTCGTCCCCTTCCTAGGCCTCGCCGTCGTCCACCGCCCTGGTGCTCTCGGCGCGGCATGGTGAACGTGGTCAAGGAACGACTTCCATTAGAAGAGTATCAGACGCGTGGAGAGTGAAATTTGGGTCCACGCCGCCGCAAGGAAGTGCCTCCTTATTACGCGCAAAATAATTATTCCTCCACCTAACAGCAGGGACTCACCGGACGGACAACTGTATTTCGCGAAAAAAACGTTTCCCCCTGACTGCTGGGACCTACCAGCTACATCTTCGCACGCAAGGAAGTGCGTCTGGGCAAAAAAAAAACCGATTCTCCCCCCTGACTGCTCGGAGCCACCAGCTACATCTTTGCACGCAAGGAAGTGCCTGACAGTCGGGAACCACCTGGTCGAAGCGTATGTAGCGTTGTTATTCTGGTCGCGAACGTGTACGTACATACTGGTCGATGTAGAGGCGCGCACGTGTCGTAGTAGAGGCGCACACGTAGCATGTACACGTACGTACAACGGCCAGTGTGCAAGAAAGAAAATATGGCCACGTACGTACATACGGGCAGGGTCTCGAACGCCTACTCGCGACAATGCACGCCGGGGCTCGTGTACATGGCTGGGTCGGAACGGAGAAACAGTGTCGTCGTCGTGTTCATGGGGAACCAACCGGCTAGGTCAGAACGGAATGCGCCGTCGTGTTCATGGGGAGGGCTTGGACGGAATAGCCGATGGAAACGAGGCCTGGCGTACCTCAGAACGGAGGAAACGGCCTTGTGTTTGACCGGCCACATTCGAAACGGGATCCTGTTCATCGGGAGGGGTCTGGCGTACCGCAAAACAGAGGAAACGGACCTCCTACGGTCGAAACGGGGGTCCTATTGATCGGGAGGGGTGTGGCGTACTGCAAAACAGAGGAAATGGATTTGTGTTGGAGCACTATGGTCGAAACGGGGGTCCTGTTCATCGGGAGGGGTGTGGCGTACCGCAAAATGGGACTCCACGGGATATTGTTCATCTCCACCGTCGATCCCCTCCAGCCTCCACGGGCTACTGTTCATCCACCGTCGACCTCCTCCAGCCTCCACCTGCGACTGTTCATCCACGGGCTCCTGTTCATCCAGCCTCCACCGCGCGCTACCCCACCGGCTATTGTTTAACCAGCCCTCTCCACGGGCTCCTGTTCAACCACCCCTCCACGGGCTACTGTTCATCCTCCCTCCACTATCTACTGTTCATCCTGCCCTCCATGGGGTGGTCCTGTTCATCCTGCCCACCACGGGGTCATGTTCATCCAGCGCCAACCGACTCGAACGATCGGGGTCCTGTTCATCCACCCCCATCGGGAACTGTTCATCCAACCCTCAAACGCCTTTGTTCATCGAGAGGCAACGCCACGGGGTCCTGTTCATCCACCCCCACCAGGAACTGTTCATCCACCCCCCCACCCCAGCAACACTCACTATTCATCCAGAGGCAGCATCGATCGGCTTCAGTTAGCAGCAGTAGCGAAGGAATCGCTCGATCAGGTTCGATTAACGACCATCGATCGATCACTCGAGTTCAAGAACGCCAGAGTTCGCAGCAACCGCTCGGGTTCATTTAGAGCCCAACGCCTCGCTTGGGTTTAGTTAGAGACCAACGCCTCACACACACGCGCGTATGTACGAGAGAAATGCGCATCGCTCGGCCCCCGACCACCCACCGTAACCGGGGACTCCCCGATATTTTCCGCGCCCTCGCTTCTACCATGGTTTTTTCCGTCATGGATGGACCAAAGAATGTCATGCAGCTGCGTCTCCGGCCCGCCCAGGACGAAAAGTCCATTTTCTGTCATGATTTTTTGTCATAGAAGTAGGACCCCACCACATCTATGATGATACCGGGTTTTGTCACAATTATCGTCATAGAAGTGTCATAAGTATGACAGAAAAGATTTTCGTTTGGCCCAAAATGTCACGGATGTGTCTTTTTTTTGTAGTGTATGCTCTGTCTACAGAGCATCAACATATATACTTAAAAAGGCAGCATTGCATAACCAAATTAAGCATACAATTACACAAGTGACTACACACATAACATTTGCACACACCAAAGTAAGCAATTACATGCATACTAAAGTAGGAGAAACGAGGATCTAATCATCTACTTATTGATGCGACGACGCTTGCCATTGCTCTGCTTCCGGCTGGATCCCTGGCCGTTTTGGGGAAGGAGGGACTTCCTCATGTTAACGATCCGCCGGTACATGTCGTAGCTCGTGTATGCCTCCTTTGCTGCGTACACGACGTGAGCTTTCTCGAGTTTCTCCATCTAGGCCGAGTGCCAGGCACGCTTGTCCTTGTTGCACGAATCCTTCATGTCTCTGTAGTAGGGGTCGATGATGGCCTCGGCGAGGTGAACTAGTGAGTCCCTCTCATGCTCCTTGCTGCCCCAGATCTTCTATTGGCCCTGGATGTCGACAAGATTCTGGCAGGCGATGTCCAAACTCTCGAGCGCCTTTACATCGTTGGTGATGTCCACCGTAGCGAACATGTAGTCGGGGCTGTTGACAAACCTGGCGAAACGCTCGCAAGGCCTTGTGGCCAGGCAGTAGTGGTAGACGAGGACGTGGTAGTGCACGCACATCTGGGCGACAACGGCCTTGGGACAAGACCTGGCACGAGCACGGGTGTACTCGAGGTCGAACCCGACCACCTTGTACTTCTCCTCGGCAAGCAACAACTCCATGATGTGGATGGAGTGCTCCGCCTAGACTGGGTCATTGGTGTACACCACCGAGAGGTCCATGAACCTTTCATGTGTGTCCACCACGGCACGCATGGTGAATCGCTGCTCATCTCGGCAGCCGCTCGAGCGCCATTGGAGCCGCAGATACCCTCTAAGAATTTCTCATGGTGGATGTGCTTCTTGCAATGGTGGGGCGCGATCGAAAGGTTGAAGAGACACAAGGGTAGGTTAAATGGCCGCTGTAATAAATGGGGGCCGGCCGGCCTGTAATCATCACGTCTTGTCACGGCGTTCATAGCGGAGGATTCCAGAATCCAGTGCACGCTTGACAACACCGCACCCCAGGCGTGGACACTCGAGTGTGATAATTAATTCTGCGCTCTACAGTGCACACGGTGGAAAAAACCAACTGTGTGCATGTCGAAGATCGCAACCGAGTTAGCTATACAGATTGTGTGCTGTGAGATCGACAAGGTAAACTGATTCGAGAATGGTTAATAAAATCTAAGACCATTGCATATTAAGGTCAAAATAGTGCTAGCAATATACGAGTCTCATACGATGCCATTTCGGCGATTGTACCACAAAAGCTCGAAATGTTACAAGGTTCAAATTCCAAAGTTATATGGCTCAAATTCGAATATTACAAGGTTCAAACTGATATTAGAAATGAAATTCAGCTCATCAACAAGCCGCTTTCATGTTGACGAACATGGATATCAGAGAGGTTCAAACTAATATCACCGCTTTTAAGTCTGGCTTCGAAACCTCATAGTTTTTGCAAAGGGGTCGACCACTAAGAAGTCATGTATGGGGTTGACCCAATGACTTCCGATTACTCTGCCATCTAAAGTTCCAAAATGAAATTCAGCATTTTTGGAGCCTACTCCATTCTGCCGTAGGGACCGGCGCTGATCAACAGACCATTCATTTTTGCGAGATAAATGTAGGGCAAACCTCATTTCCTTCAGCACCCTTGCTCTGAGAACAAAGAACCTGGCGAATATAATCTCCAGTAAGGTCCCTCGGTAGGAGTTCAAAGTAATTTCTGAGAGATGCAGATCTAGGCATCCGACGTGATTGTTATATTGTATCACATTACCCATCACTGGGCCTAATCTTATCTGCAAAAGAAGAAAACGTGTTAGTGCCTACATGCAGTTTTGAACATTACTACAGAACTAGCTATTTGGTTCGTAGGATTTGTAAAATGCACTAACATGCCATCTTTGATCTGACATGATTAACATGGTCATTTGATTACATACTAGAAAAATGTAGCCTTCTTCACAAGAGGTTGGAGTGGATGAAAAGTTCCCTAAGAAAACTAGTACAGATGAATCCAAAGGAGAAATGCTTATTGATTGTAACCATATGGATCAAGAAACCAATATGGGGGGGGGGCATGTATGTACTAAAATCCTCCAAAAGAACCTTCAGAAATCATAGTACATTGTCATTGTAAACTTGGAAAAAGGTGTCACAATTTGAACTCCCTTATGGTTAACATTTCACAGGAAAGGAACATCACCTCGATATATAGCTTCTCCAGGCACGGAAAGCATCTCAGGAAACTGACAACTTGCTCCAGGTCGGGCCCGATAGATTCTAGTGCCAAGACCTTCATTGTGCTGTGATTTGAGGTCAAGCTTGTCGGAATCATTTTTTGAATGACAGATGAACAAACATCTTCAAAATTAGAAATAATGTTAATTTGTAGAAGGAGAGGTAGAAGGCGGCTGTTGTACCTGAACGGTTGTGGATCCAATAACAAGTTCAGAGTATTTGTCAGACGAGTAGCCCACCACTGTCAATTTCGGCGCAGAAATGACATGGATTCTTCTTGGACCTTCTTGATCAACTGCAAGTAATCTCCCAAGTGCAGGTGTGTCCTGGATGACCATACCGTGGTCCACCTTTTGTGATATCTTCGCGCCGCACCAGCAACACACATAAATAGTCCGGAGGGTCATGGAGCTGATGTGGAAGGTACTCAACCCATTGATCGCCTGAAGACGAAGGTACTCGAGTTCAGTACAACCACGCAGCAGGCGCTCCATGTCACCCTTTGAGAGACAGACGGCGATAAGCTCGAGGTGCTTCAGTCATGGTAGAATAAGAGCGGGCGCGTCATTATCAGTTCCTAAACTTGGCGACGCGCAACGTGGGTGCGAGGCGGAGTGCGGACGTTGGCAGCGACCGCATATGCCCATCATCAAAAGTGAGCTCCTCGAGCTGATCTAGAGCGGGGGATCGGAACCAGTCGTCAAGCTTGGCTCAGTCGTTACCGCTGGAATGGTACTTGCCCATTCTAAGGCCTTTGGTTCGGCCAAGGTGTCTGCCGAGGATCTTGGAGAATGCATCCAAGCTTTTGCGATAGCCATGGCAGAGCTCGTGGGTGTCGATGATGTCGAGAGGGCTGGAGTTCCATAAGGGGCGCCACCGCCGGGAAAGGAGGGTTGTCCGCGCCCCATATTTGATTTGGAGGAGGGAGATGATGACTCTCAAAATATCATCGGGGAGGTTGCTGATTAAGTCTAGGCTGCTTTGGAGTCGCTATGGTTCTAGCTCGCCCGCCTCCGCTTGTTGGCAGCCCGTTCTCCACCTCAGAGTCTCCTTGTCAGCGGTGCTTTCTGGGAGAAATGGGAGTACAGGGAATATTTAGTGAAAACAGGGCAATAGAAAAGTGTATTGGTAACTAAAAGTTATTAGGTAGGAATGTAGTAAGATAAGGGAATAACAATTGGTTGCTTAAATACTACACAATTCATTTGACATTGCTGGGTAAGTCAACATATGCAGATAGTTGAAAAGAAAACTTACTTCAAACAAAGTCTGGACGGATGATTTTGTCAGGGAAGTTAGCATATATCTCATGACCAGGCCCTTCTATGTGTAGTGCAATTTTAGTGCCAACTTGCACTTTCATTCCAAAAGCCAGTGCCAAAATAGGAGTCACCATGTTCATCAAGTCTTATAGTAGCAACGATTGTAAATCCATGGTTTGTGCGCAATATGACATTCGTAGAGCCTTGATGTATTTAAAGGGAAAAATTGTGCACTACATAATTTGTTGCATAGCGAGGGATGTCCTACAGAAAATGGTAGGGTTGTTAAAGAAAATATGGTAACATGCAAATATGGGCCCAAATTGAAAGAATTGTACATCAGTTGAAATTGAAGGACAAAAGTCTATAATTAAACAGATAGGGTAAACATGATGTCATGGAAATATGAGAGTAATCGAAAGAACAATACATCATTAATTTGCCTAATATAGAAAGAAGAGGGGAAAAATCCCCTTTGACGTATATGGTGCATGTGGCACCTTTTATCCAAATGTAGCAATATTTAGAATATGTTCAGGAAAGTAGGCCGTGCCAACCGATTTAGGGTGAGATTGAACATGCCGCGCGTGTCCTCAAGTTATCTGGTACAATGAGATGGAATCTCTGGCGGCGGTCGCCAAGTCCTGAAGTATCGGCGCACTGTACATTCTATGAATGAAAGAAAACCCTCAAATCAGCTCGAATAAAAATGAATTCACGGCGATTTCCGCCGGGTCATTAAAGGAGGCAGATGAACTGGGATAAGAGATGAGATAATATCTTGTTAAATTAGTTACCTTCTCGTCCATGAGAAAGAGCCCTCAGTATGGCAGATTCCCCAACCAAGCGGAGCTGGGTCAACCGCGAGGAGGGTCGAGAAAGTCGATAGCGATAGGCGGCGGAAGCGGAAGTGGCGAAATGCGATGGGCTTTCCCGGCAGCCTGGCAGCGGTGGCAGGCGTCGAGCTAAGTGTTTACCGCCGCGATAGGCGGTGCCATGGCATAGACGCGGAGGAGCTTATGCATGTGTGAATGGGGAACGTACTGGAGGGGCCGAGGGGGTGGCGGGCGGGGTGAGGGTTTTTGTGACGTGCGGATGGTGAGGGTTTTCTTTTTCATTTTTTGAATTGGGTGGTCAGGGTTTTCTGTCCCACAAAGAATTTTGGGGGCGACGGTTTGCTAGAGCGAACCGTGTGTGATTGATGCAGCAGGCAAAATGATAGTCATTGCACATGTTTTAGCAGCCCCGACATCGCCACTCCCTCCGATGGGGCGCTTGGGGGCATCCTCATACACTGACGGCTTTGAGGACTGAGAGCGGTGTCGAGGATGCAAGCGGAGAGAGAGGATTGTGTGTGCGTAGCGAGGATGGGGGTGCGGCCGCTCGGGCGCACCATTAATATGGAGTAGTGGGAGTTGTGGGAGAGAGGCGGGCGGCGGTCAAACCGATGGCTCGCCTCCCGGTGAGCCTGCGCACCGGACTACTGGCGTGCCTACCAAATTTCACACAACTACTCGCATGCCTCCCGATGACACTGCGTAGTGAGCACGCCTCCGTCAATTCACACACCTGCACACACACCTCCCCGTCTGCCTGCGCGGCGGACTGCTCGCATGCGTCCCGTCAACTCACGCTTTCGCCAGCACGCTTACAACAAGGGCGGCACATATATTGTTTTTCTATCTGGATGATTAATGCTGCCACTTTATTGCCTAACCGAAGCATGCCACGTATCCATTATTGGTCTAACGCTCACGGTTCGAATAAATAATCCATTTAGGATATTGGTTCCCAATTATTAATAATCTCCCGTGATAGAGGCGAAGGTGTCCCGATGTTTCGATGAGATAGCAATCGTTTTCTGTGGGAGTCGACATTGACGATCCGACTACGAACGTGCGAAGACGTCGCGCCTTAGCAATCGCTAAACCAACTTCCGAGGGGTTAGTGACTACGCGGAGCACGATCAACCTAACCACGAGGGTCTATTTCCTGCGAGCAAACGAAGAACAAGCAAGAAACTGAGATTGCAATATGGATATTGCGAATAAAAGAGGAAAGCTTTATTAGTGAAGGTGGGGTTGTGTGACGCCTTTGTCTGGTCGTTGTACACAAACGGAGTACGCGAAGTTGCAACTATGGCGAACTTTTAATCTAAACAAAACCCAAAATCTAAACGGTGCCCTAAGGTTTGTATATATGGAGGAAGAGGGGGGAATTTCGTGGCCCTTGGTGAAGGGGTCCTAAACCAACCCTATCTCTTGTTTCCCCACACATACGGACTCTAAAAACAGTCTGTACTTATGTATTCCGAAATTACATAGGCCTGGCCCAATAATAAGGTGACGCAACACCTAGAATAGCCTCTGGATGAAATTTATGAAGTGGCATCTTGTATATTTCGACCAAGGCTTCATTCACTGCTTATGGTGGCTTCAAAGTCTTGAAATCATCACTTGTAACTCCGTTCTTGTTCCCTTGCATGCCATCAACTCCATGCTTGTTCTTGCTCCAATGTTCATCCTTCTCCAAGCTAGGCCCTTCATTTGTAAGCAAAACAAATGTATCCAATTTAGGTAGCGTCATATTCTCATGAACATTAGAATCATTACCAAGAAACGAAAGTACCTGGTAATTTTATTGGCGTGCGCGAGCTCTAGTAATTGGTCCATTATATGTAACAATAGGGGCTGTGGGTGTAACAATGGTATTGATGTCCTCATCATCCCGTCTGTAATTAGATAAAGATTACATCAAAACTGGTCTCAAATTTGACAAAAAAAAGTACAATGCCACTATGTACTGGTGTCCATATGACAACACGACAAGTTTCATGAACTTCAAATAAGTTTTGGATGTACTAGAATTTAAAAATCAGGATTCTCAATGTTTGAAATTTGTTGCACAGGGAGTAAACATGCACCCGGTGAGACACATGTGTTTCTGCAATATATTTAGGTGCACTGTCACGTGTGCATGTAGCTCAAATTTGATTTTTTCACATTATACCCATAGAAAATCAGTCAATCAATGTACTAAAACGTCTTAATGATCTCTGTGATTTTTTTGAAATTAAAACGTCCCTCCTTTGGCAACATGTATGTTCACTGCGGGATAATTAATTTAACATGCATCGTAGTTGCGGTGGATTCGCGGTGTGTGTGTGGGTGTGTACATCTGGGGGTGGCGGGTGGCTCGCAGTACACTATGAGTTGTGAGCCACCGTGTGGGTTGGCCGTTTTTGTTAGGCAGGCTGGTGCCACATCAGAGTCATGAAATCGTTATTTAAAACATTACACAACCCTTTCATACGTAAATGTTTTGGCCACATGCAGTCGATGGTTGTCCTACACGACACTTGATACTCGCGTGTGATGCTTTTTGTGGGCCCGCGAGGTCGTCGTCCATCACTTTGATGAACAACCGGCACTGAGGTTAATTTGACCAGCAAGGTAGAATCTTTTTTGTTTGTGTTATGGTTGTATATAGTACGCGTCAAAGAGGTGGGAGGGGACTAGCATATATACTATACGTATGCGTCCATGAACAAGTACACCTCACTCAGTGTTAGGACTTTTTGGTTACCGAGGCACGTGCCACATCAAAATTGTGAAATTGGTTATTCAAACATCACACAACACCTTTTTGGGCCACATGCATATATCCTAGCTTCCACACTCACATGTGACGCTTCCATCTGTGGGCCCACAAGGCCATCGTCGATGCATGCATGCATGCATCACTTTGACCTACACCGGGAGAGGTTAATTAATTTCACCATCGATGAGGATTCTTTTGGGTTGTACATATATTACGGCAGGAGCATATAGTATGCGGTGAAGAGGGGGGAAGGGGACCATCATACTTAGTATGCTTGAGATGAACCTCGCTCTGTGTGGGTGCATGGTTTACGGTTTTTGAGGCATGTGGCACATCAAAGTTGTGCATTTTGGGTATTCAACATATATATGTTTGGCCCACATGCAAAGCGGTGGTGGTTGTCCTCTCGCACCCACTTAAGCGGTTATTAGCGATGTCGATGCTTTCCATCTGCCGGCTCGCTTGGTCCATCACTTCTTTTTGCCTGACAATAAGAGAGGTTAATTTGACTTAGGAGGGGATCATTATTTTTGCTCTGGGATGACATGCATGATACACTTTGAGAACACATTCATGCATGTGTACGCATGAATCCCTCCCATAGAGTCGAAGTGGCTAGTACAACGACACCATCATGAATCGATCTCGCTCTGTGTGGGGAGCTAGTGTATGATTTTTGACACACATGCCAGATCAGTGTTGTGTATTCAAACATGCATGCACGCATTACCTCCATACATATGCATGTAGTGGTTCCCTTTCAAAGATACACTCCCTCGCGTGGTTATCGGCGAGAAAACTATATATTCGTGGGCCCGCGTGGACATCCATGATTTGTAACATCCCAAAATTCTAAATTTTGGAATGTTATAATAATTCGATAGATTTGATTGATTGTTTGGTTGATTGAGTGAAATTCGAAACTTTTTGAAAGTTAAATGAGAGGGAATAAAAGGACTTTCCCAACCTTTCATTTTCTTTTATGATCTTCATGAATTCAAATACTTTTCAAATACAAAACCCTTGAGCGAAGATGATATGACTTCTTCCATTTAATTAAATGAAAGGGTATTTGAAAATATTTGAATTTCATTTGGAAATATTTCGATTCATAAACTTCATGCAACTCAATGATTTTCATGAGAGAAGATAAAATGACTTCTTCAAATTATATGAAATATGAGTTGGGAGTTTTTAAAAAATTAAATTCAAAGTTCTTTTGAATTTATTTTCAATTTGGAGTTATTTGAGTTTGTTCAAATTATTTTTCTCCAAAAATAAAATATAAGGAAAATAGGGTAACATGATTCCCTACATCAGAAAATTGGAGAAAAATAAATTTGAAATCATTTTGGTATTTTTAAAATGATTTTTATTGGATTTTAGTAGGGCAGTAGCACTCTTTGTTTTATTTAAATTTGTGTGGATTTTATTTGACCTTACAAAAATGTCCATGTTGTTGGAAATATTTTTCTGAAAATTTTGATATATTATATGCCTGTATAATATAGTTTTTATTAATTTTTTAGAACTTTTGTTTGCCTGGGAAAATGATTTAAAAAAAAACTTCCTCCGACTGGGCCGGCCCAGCCTAGCTTGACCAGGCCCACCCAAGGCGTCGTCACCGACCACAGGCAGGTCTCCGTTGCCGCAAAGACGCCGCCGACGCCGTGCTTCGCCCGCCTCTCCTCGCCGCTTGCCCCTCCTCCACGCACACCGAGGCCGCCCCTTTATAAGGAGCCGGACCCCGACCCCGTCCCTCTCCTCGCTTCGCCGCACTTCGCCGCCCGCACCGCCGGATCTTGTCGCCGCCGTCGCAGAACTCCGCTGCCGCCGCGCGCCTCTCGGTCGACCCTCGTCGACACCACCACCACTTTCGCCTCGCGGCCGCCTCCCAATTGCTCGCTTGCCACCGCCGTGCCCCGCCACTACCGGAGCCACTCCGCCCCACCGCCGCCGAAGACGCAACTCACCGAAAACCGCCACCGTCGCCGCTGCTGTTGCTTGACCGCCGTGGACCGGTAAAACCACCGGTCCGATCCGGTTTATTTTCGATTCGTTTTTTGTTAAACCCGGTTTGTTTTTTTAACCTAGTTATTTAGTGGATGTTCGCTAGGTTAGATCTGTTAGTGAACGCTTTCGTTCATTAGGTCTCTGTAGCGAGCGTTCGCTCGATAGTTTTTTTTATTTTCCTATCCAGGGACCTATTTGTAGTAGTTCTTTTACAGAATAGCCCCTAGTTTTCAAACGTTCACATCTTTTTGCTCGTTAGTCCAAATCCAACGAAACCAACGCCCACTTCTTCGTTATGATCCCCTCTTTCAAGTAATCCAACTTAAACATGTTTTTGAAATTTTAAAATTTGAATTAGATCAGATTTTAATTGGAACTTCGTTTGATCATAACTTGAGTTTCGTAACTCCGATTTAGTTGATTATTTTTGCAAATTAAAGCTCTTGACATAAACTTTCTGATAAGGCCAAATTCACATAATTTTGGTACTGTTAGAAATTGTTTTATGTTGCAAGAGTTATTTGCTTAGTTTTGATGTTTTTCGAATCGTCTTCTTCGTTCTTTCTGATCTTTTGAGTGATTGCTTATGTGTGGTTATATTGATTGCTTACGATAGATTGATCGGAGTGTGACGAGTAGAACTATCAAGAGTTTTGAGTACGAATCATCTTCATCAACATTGCAGGCAAGTTCACACTTTGATCATATGCCTTTTCATACCCAGTTTTTATGCATTAGATCAATCCTCAAACATTGCATTGATTAGGATCTAATTAAATTGTGGGTTTCGGAAAGTAGATGAGGTGGTACCTATTACCTGATTTATATTCAAACCTTTGGGAGTTACTTCTACGTTTGCTTATTATGCCATGTTATGCTAGTAGACGTGGATTGGGTGAGTGTATCCATGACAGATGTGAGATTGTTAATTAATGGTTTATTTAAGGTGGCAACTTAAACACACATCTGGGTGGATTGAGGCACCTGGTTTCCATCAGGACTTGCCTGTTTTTCTTCGGACCGCCACCCAGGCTCAAAGGGATCATGAGATTATTCATGCTAGAAACTTCCGTGTGCAGCCACATACTACTATGGGCTCTAGCATAGTTGACTAAGTTGTGCGAACTCTTACGGGTGGACTAGCTGATGTAGGGGTTGTAGGTTGGTACGGTCTACCCAAACGTAAGGTGCTAGCGCTCGAAAGACTATGTCTCGGTCATCCGTTTCTCAAACACCATGTAGTGCGAGAAATCAAACGGAGGAGACCGAGTCTTGTGGGGAAAAGTGCACAAACCTCTGCAGAGTGTACAAACTAATCATGATTAGCCGTGTTCCCGGTTATGGACATCTTGAGTATCTAGTACTTGGATATCATGTGAATCTCCTCATGTTACTCTAATTAATATTGTTGGGTTGTTAATGAGTACTTTTAATTGGGATTGAGGATGCTATCCACCATTCACAATGTTTAACAACCACCATGATAGTTAAATAAATTTATTCCTTTGCAGTAGGGAAAAATTGGCTTTACACAAAACTGTAACCATAGAGCTTTCCACCAGCCAAATGTGCATGTAGAGATAGCCATTATTCATCATTGCTCTATGGTGTGAATTTGCCAGTACATTCAATGTACTGACCCCTTGTGGCTGCAACGTCTCATGTTGCAGGATCCTACATGAGTAAGTGATACGTTAGGGTTACGATTTCTACACTCAACTTTGCCATTGGTGTTGATGGGAATCCACAACCTTGTTACTTCCGCTATTTGGATTGAGGTAATAGTATTTACATTTTGATACATGTGATTTACCTCTGTTATAAATCCTTGAGTACTGTGTGTCAGCATACCAATCCAGGGATGGCACTTAAGCACAGAGACTTGATCCGTTCGGGTCGGGTCGCTACAAGATGGTATCAGAGCACATGTTGACTGTAGGACGTGACCCTAGAAATTGACAAGCCCATAGGAAAGATTTTTCTCTACAACTTCATTTTCAAAAGAATCTTTTACCTCTCTTCTCTTCTAAGCTTATTCAAATATTCTCTTTTAGTGAGACCATACCCCTTTTCCTTTTTGACCACTCGAAGATATGACCGATGAGACCACTCCAAGGTGACAAGATATCAGACAACTAAGACCGGAACATGGAGAGTTAGAAACTCAAAGTTTTGTCAGGAAAACCCTAAGGCAGGAGATATCAACTATGGAATGATAGCTCATGGAAATGACAAGAGAAGAAACACGCTATCCATGATGTTATCGCCCGCTTATGCTATTGTCACCGTGCTGAGTTAAGCATGCAGATGTATGGAAGGATTGGATGGTAGAAGGTTGATGGAGGATCTGTCAGCAAAGGATGAAGTTTTAACGTAGCTGGTGTATCATCAGGATCTGGAGTATTGCATCAAGAAATTTAAGATGGACCTTCAGGAAGCAATATTTGATAAGGAAGTGTTTCGTGAAGAACACAGGACCCAGAAGCTGAAAGTAGCCAAGCTAGAGGAGCCAAACCTTGAGATACCGGAGATTTGTCAGGAACTGATGGATAGAAGGACATGGTTCATGTCAAGGATGTTGAAACCAGAAGTTTGGAATGCATCTCCGGAATATTAAAGGATGTCACGAGAAATTTCACGTCAACAGAGATCATCTGGCAAAAGGACAAGCATGATCGGAAGAAGCCATCAGAGACATGAACAAGAATCGAAGAGTTTGATGACTTTGAAGATTTATTGACCATTAGAAGCCCAAACCCCTATTATATACCTGCGTTAGATGCGACGATTGTGAGCTGTCATTTGTTTGATGTTTTTTTTGATAGCCACAAATAAAATCTGTCTTTTCAAAACTATTGTTTGTACTGTGTGCATCCCTCTCGATCTCTCTTATCCCACCCCAAACCCATGGACCCAATAGAGGATGAATGGAGATGAGCTTGTATTGTCTGGACCAATGAGTCAATTGGAGACAGACATATGGATTTAGAACATGGGTGATCACATGGAGAATAACCCTATAGCCAGAAAGGATATGGCCCAGCATGCTCTTAATTGCTTTGAAAGAGGTGCTGCTACTTGGTGGAGGTTGTACCAAACCATCAATGGATGGCAAGGAGTAACCACTTGGAAGGAATTTAAGTTGACCTTGCCAAAGTCTCGGTTTGTGTCCAAGAGAATGAAGCCTTATGGAAATGATATGGAGAAAGTGCATGCAAGCTTTGTGGAGAAAAAGGACACAACCCTAAAGAACACCAGGATGAATACCCTAATAAGTGGGGGATTACCAAAGGAGTTAGCCGAGGATCTCAGGGAACTTCGGTTGGAGATTGTCCCCAAAGGTTTTGTTGCAGCAATGGAAGTTCAGTCTACATTGTTGGGAAAGATCTGTGAAGCTCAGAAGGATGACAAAGAGATTGCTGAGGTAAAAGAGAGGATGAGTGAGGGAGTCCCGGATTAGGGGGTTTCCGGATAGCCGAACTCTCACCGTTGGCCGGACTCCTGGACTATGAAGATACAAGATTGAAGACTTCGTCCCGTGTCCGGATGGGACTTTCATTGGCGTGGAAGGCAAGCTTCGCGATACGGATATGTAGATCTCCCACCATTGTAACCGACTCCGTGTAACCCTAACCTATCCGGTGTCTATATAAACCGGAGGGTTTTAGTCCGTAGGACGAACAACAATCATACCATAGGCTAGCTTCTAGGGTTTAGCCTCCTTGATCTCGTGGTAGATCTACTCTTGTACTACCCATATCATTGTGACGCCCCCGATTCAATCGTACACTAATCATGCACGCAAATGTGTACGATCAAGATCAGGGACTCACGGGAAGATATCACAACACAACTCTAAAACATAAATAAGTCATACAAGCATCATAATACAAGCCAGGGGCCTCGAGGGCGCGAATATAAGTGCTCGATCATAGACAGTCAGCCGGAAGCAACAATATCTGAAATCTGAGACATAAGTTAAACAAGTTTGCCTTATGAAGGCTAGCACAAATCGATACAATCAAAAGAGGCGCAGGCCTCCTTCCGGGTTCCTCCTAACTACTCACAGTGGTCGCCGGTGGGCTGCACGTAGTAGTAGGCGCCTCCGGTGTAGTAGTCGCCATCGACGGTGGCGTCGCTCACAGGCTCCATCGTCTGCAGTTGCGACAACCGGGTAAAGAAAGGGGAAAAGGGGAACAAGGCAACCGTGAGTACTCATCCAAAGTACTGCAAGCAAGGAGCTACACTACATATGCATGGATATATGTGTAAAGGGCCATATCGGTGGACCGAATCGCGTAATGCCGTAATAAGAGGGGATAGCTAATCCCGTCGAAGACTACGCTCGCAGCCTCCGTCTTGCAACATGTAGAAGAGAGTAGATCAAGTCCTCCAAGTAGAATCGCATAGCATAATCCTACCCGGCGATCCCCTCCTCGTAACCCTGAGAGAGAGCGACCACCGGGTTGTATCTGGCACATGGAAGGGTGTGTTTTATTAAGTATCCGGTTCTAGTTGTCATAAGGTCAAGGTACAACTCCAAGTCGACCTTTTACCGAAGATCACGGCTATTCGAATAGATTAACTTCCCTGCAGGGGTGCACCACATAACCCAACACGCTTGATCCCATTTGGCCGGACACACTTTTCTGGGTCATGCCCACCGCTGAAGATCAACACGCCGCAGCCCCACCTAGGCTCAACAGAGAGGTCAAGACGCCGGGTTCAAACCTAAGCGCACAGTGGGTCCGGGCCCATCGCCTCGAAAGCACACCAAGACGCTATGCGGCGGAAGCGTAATCTAGCCCCTTAATACAAGAGCAGCCCTACGTTCCAATCCGGCGCAAGCACCGCTTAGTCGGCCGACGTCAAGTGCTTCGGTGATACCACGACGCCGAGTGCCCATATCTTTCCCACGAGTTGGTTAGTGCGTATTGGCACAAGAGCGGACTCAGATCAAATACCAAGATCTCGTTAAGCGTGTTAAGTATCCGCGAACGCCGAACAGGGCCTGGCCCACCTCTCTCCTAGGCGGTGTCAACCTGCCCTGACGCTCCGCCACAAAGATCCACTCGCAGGCGCTCCTACGAGCCGACCCGTCTTTAGTCACCACATGTATCATGTATAAGTATAAGTATATACCCGTGATCACCTCCCGTGTGATCACGGCCCGATAGTATAGCACAACAGACGGACAAGAATGTAGGGCCACAGATGGAATACTAGCATCCTATACTAAGTAGTAGGTAACAACAGTAGTAGCAAGGACAGGCTATGCAGCAGTATAGGAGTAACTGAAAGCAGTAACATGCTACACTACTCTAATGCAAGCAGTATAGAGAAGAGTAGGCGATATCTGGTGATCAAAGGGGGGGCTTGCCTGGTTGCTCTGGCAAGAGAGAGGGGTCGTCAACTCCGTAGTCGAACTGGGCAGCAGCAGCGTCGGTCTCGTAGTCTACCGGAGAGAAGAGGGGGAGAAACAGTAAATACATAGCAAGCAAGTGCATAACAGGACAACAAGCAGAGCTAGACGTGTTCTAACGCGGTATGAGGTGATACCGGTGAAGGGGGAAACATCCGGGAAAGTATCCCCGGTGTTTCGTGTTTTCAGACAGATGAACCGGAGGTGAAATGTTGCAGGTTCACTATGCTAGAGACACGTGGCGGACGAACGGGCTGCGCATCCGGATTCATCTCGTCGTTCTAAACAACTTTCATGTAGAAAGTATTTTCATCTGAGTTACGGTTTAATTTATATTGATTTTTAAAGTTTTAAATCATTTTCTAATTTATGAATTATTAATTAAATTAACATTATCCAGAATAGTGTTTGCTGACGTCAGCCTGAGTTACGGTTTAATTTATATTGATTTTTAAAGTTTTAAATCATTTTCTAATTTATTAATTATTAATTAAATTAACATTATCCAGAATAGTGTTCTTGCCGTCGCCAAGATGGCCGTGATCAATAACGCTGACTGCCGACCTAGTCAACCCGACAGTGGGTCCCACCGTCGGATCAAGTATATATAAAACATGTTTAATTAATCTGGTTAATTAGCTAGGGCCCACTTGTCATTCCTCGTTAGCTTAATTAAATTAGTTAGTTACTCTAATTAATTAAGTGGGCCCATAGGTCAGTGTCACCAGGGTGGTTTAGGGAGGTCAGCTTAGGGCTAACCACCGTGGTTAGCGCCGGGACCCACAGGGAGTGGCCCAGCCGGCAAAATCGCACACGCACCGGCGATGAGGCCCGACGCTGCTGGTGGTGGCGAATAAGGCCTCCGCCACCATTTGGACGGTGGAGCGGCTCGTTCGAACCGGAGGAGCAGCACCCGTGCAACGGCGGCATCGCTCCGAGCAGGGGTGGGCTACAACGGTGACGGCGTGCAGCGGTGGTCGGAGCTGGCGGGCACGGCGGGACATGCGTTCGAAGGAAGCGACCAGGGGGTGCGGGGTAGGTGCGTGCGGTGCGCACACGGACGGAGCGGCGCGCGGCCTGGGCGCGGCCTAACCGCGGGGAGCGCGCGTGTGCGAGTAGAGGAGGTCGGAGCGTCGCGAACAACGCCGGCGATAGAGGGAAAGGGGGAGAGGAGGGGGTCCTCACGGCGGTTCGCAGGGTCAGGGGCAGCGGGGCGTGAGGAGGAAGACGGAGACGACGTCGGCGGAGAGGATGGCGAGGAGGCGACGAGGTCGCCGAGGCGGAGTCGTTCCGGGTGGCGACGGCGGGGCCTTCGGGCGGGCGACGCGCGAGGGAGAAGGAGGGGCGAGGAGGAGGTCCTGTGACGGGGCGGGGCGGCATCGGGGACGGGCGTCGACGTCGCGGCGCGAGGCGCAGTCGTCGGGGAGGCGCGAGGCGTGGTCGTCGGGGTGGTCTCCTCCTCTCGATCCCGATCCAATCGGGGGAGAGAGGGGGAGATATTTCGGGGAGTGGGGTAGTGGGCTCTAGGGTTAGTAGGGTGGGGGTTATACAGGCACCGGTGGGCCTTTGGGTGGGCGGGCTGGCTGGGCCGTTTGGCCCAGTTGGCCAGGGGGTCTCCCTCATTTGTTTTTTTTTCTGTTTTGTTTTTCTTTCTCTTTTTATTTTTATTCCTTTTCTGTTTTTGCTCATTTTAAATATATAGGCCTTATATAAAAACATGGTTTCTATATGACAAATAGATAGGGAATATTTTCAACACATCGAACATTTTCGTTCTGACTTTTGAAAACTTTAATTGTTTTAATTTTAATTCAAATTTTGAATTTGAATCCGCTTCGAACTAACGCGAGATTATCAGCAGTAACCGAAGTGACGTGTCAGCATTAACGCAGGATTACTGTAGCCTAATTATTCGGGCGTCACAAATCTCCTCCACTACAAGAAATCTCGTCCCGAGATTTAGGAGCGGGAGTAAGGGGAAATGGCTTTTGTTATGAAATTTTGACGAGTGTCCTTGGTCTTGGTTGCTCTTCTCGAAGAGATCGATCCATTACGTTGATGTCTTCATTTCTCCGCTTCAGTCATCATGGTGAAGTCGCCCTTTGCTTCAGAACTCCAACGCATTTACTTAATAGGTAAGGGGCAGCTTGACTACGATGTAATGCTTGTGAGGGAAACAATCTAAGGTTAACCCATGAATGAGCATAAGATTATCTCTTGAGTTGAACATATAAAATACCTCGAGAGTAAGGTACGAAGGTACAATAAGAGGTTCCAAGCAGATAGATAGTTGCTCGAAGTCTGAACCTGAGTGAGAAAGGGGTTCAGAGTAGCGAGAGTAAGTATTGCGTCTGATACTAGAATAGAGCACTAGGAACGTGGCACATGAATTAAATGCGAAGCCAAGCATGGAGAATAACCATTAGAAACTGGGTTGTACAGGAGAGTCAGGTTTCGATCCTGTGGAACTGTGGGTTATGGGCCCACCATGTGGGTTAAAGTAGAAAGGGGGTTGACATCTTGCACGGTCATGATAGCAAGGCATGTCAGAGGGTAGCCTCTCAGTTATGTCGGCAACAACATCGATACCAAGGGCGAGGGACGAAGAGAACCATTTTCCCGCTCGTTGAACGAGGCGGACTAATAGGCAAAGTTCTCGTCCATCGGTGGTTATCGGTATGTCATCAACAATAGTAACAGGGTCTTATTGACAGAGTTGTACAACTGAGGTGTTTATATAAGCAGTGAATCATTACCGCTTAGATCATATAAACCACGAGAAATGTTAAACAAGACAATGGAAAGGAAAATGTGATCATCAGATTAAATGTAACAATGGAAAGAAAATGTGTTTAAACACATATGTCGTGGGTATATCCTTCCCAAGGACAAGCGTAACATGATAACCATGACATGATATTAAGTAGAAAAGCCTCTTGGTGAGGAGAGAGAATTTTCATGACATTATCCATACAAATGGTGTTTGGATAATTGAGCAAGAAACGCTTAGCATTGGGCTTCAAATGTTCTTGTTGAAACATCGGAGTACCATAGACATGCTTCGAGATAGCATTGACATGGTCAACAGTGTGAAGATCAGACTTTGGAAACAAAAAGGATCCATCAGAACAACTTATAGAATAAGTCTTACAATTTCCTCATGGAAGAATGGATAACCTTGCTAAAAGGAAACTATAACAGATGGGTCCTCCGCCGGTGTCTTTGGGCATGACATCACCTTACCGGGTCATATATGCACCAATGTTGTGACTCTTGGAAAGTGTTCCAACCATCATATCTGACCGAGATTCAGATCTGATCGGTGTTAGGATACCCTGCACTCGTGGATGCTTGAGAAGAAAAGGTGCGACACAATTTGACAGGATGACACTGTAAGATTCTCGAGAAATGAACTATGAAGTGATTTCCGTTAACAAGAGTTCATCATTAACCAAAGGAGAGGACAAGGAGGTGGCTGATGAACTCAACGACAAATCATTGAGATTTCCAAGAGATTGATTTCCACAGTTATGTGAACAAGGAGATAACATTTTTTGGACCAAATGATATAATGAGGTATACTCGACGAAAACATACACAATTAAACATTGATTGAAAGGTGCACCCGAATATTGGTTGGGTTGCACGACCAATGTCAGAATGGTGATTCAGTAATCAATAGTATAAGAGTGAATGGCCGACCATTAACTTCAAAGCAATATGGTTGCTAGGAGGGCAGAATCCAAACAGCACCGATCGAATCAACACGAGGACCAAGAAAGAATGGTGATGGTGAGAAGTATCACTATACCAAGAATTCTTAAGAGGTGGTGAAATTCCCACGACATTCTTGACATAAAATGTGGTAATATTCCAAGGTAAAGAAGAACAATGCTGGGTAGCAAGGAACTCAAGGTATAACACAAAACATGAACAAGTTTGTGTCAGAGGGAAGGCAATCGAGTGGTCGATGATAACACAAATCATCGAGAGCAAGGATGGTATTTCTCATCATGAATTCAATTGATATCCTTGAGGAGCTCGGAATGTTGATGATGATCATGGCACATTTGTCGGGAGGTTTCATGAAGATATAATCTCTCATCGACGACATCAAGCAAAAGGAAGGATGGAGCGAAAAGTTATTGAAACCACGGATACGACACAAACTCGTAATCAAGCTTGTTGTTCAAGGCGAAATGATATAACGAGGGAAGTCGATGTAAGCTTAGCTCATCGTCGAAAATTGTGCTTCGGAAAGAAGGACCAGATAGCACAGTTAAAAAGTTGCTCGATAATGATATAGCCATATAGGCTAGGAATGACATGATTGGGTACAAACTCATACTTATATAAGCTTACTGAAGAGTTGTTGAACCGTAGTGCGGACTCGGTTCAGTTATAGGTGTCTTTGTGTGTTTAATAACTCCGAGCCCATGAAAAATTGTAATCGGTGAGTATGTAGTACTTGATGAAGAACTCATAAGAAATTATGCAATTCCAAGATAATCTCGAGATACCAGGGGGTAATACTCGATGATAGATCAAAGTAGAGGTTGGACTGGGGTATTGCTCTGTAGAAGACAAGTGCTTAAACTTGCACAGGAAATGGTATTTAAAGGAGAACATGGTCGGAACCATGATTGCAAAGGATCAATTCACCGATACCAAAGGATATTATATCCAGGAAATAGTTACAAGAAGCTTCCATGATAGGATCTACATCGTGTCCATGGGCATGAACACAAAGTTCAAGGTCGACTCCCACTTCTCCAATGCATAACCTTTCATTCACTTCTCGCGTTCGATGAAGTTGCGGTGCTGAAATTTTATCTGGCGAAGCACCAGAAGAGTATGAATTGTGAAAACTTTCGGGTTCACACGGTTTAGAGAAGGCATATGTTCAACCCATAGGGGCTTCTTAGAAACATATACCACAAGTTTCAAGAGTAAATAACACAAGCCCGAAAGCAGAGTATGGTTGGCCAAGCAGAGGATACAACTTAACAAAGGCATTATGTATCAGGGGAAGAACTCATAAAGTGATCAAATGCGAAGGACACTGTCGGATAACAATCCAACAAAGGACTTGATGGTCCACAAAGGATCTGATGTGAGTATCGATTCTCAACCAGAAGAGGAAGGAATGCAAATGCAACAGGTTATGGAATCATCTGAATAATTCAAAGCTTAAATGCAAAGGAATTATGATTTGAAAACAAAGGATCGAAGCGACGTTACGATCAAGGATGGATCAATGGAATATAGCAGAGGCACAATCGACGACAGATAGTATGGTCGAGAACCAGCTCATGTTCAAAATGACGTCTGAGCCGGAAACATAATCCTAGGACTCGACTGATGATTGTGAACATTCACAACATATTGCATCAATGGACTCAAAAATGATGGTGACAAAGGATGCCAATATGATTACTATACTTATGGGATTAATCATAATGAAAGCAAACAAGAAATTCCAGAGCAATAGGTTGCTGAGGATTTTCGGAAGACCGAATGGTATTTCGAAGACTTTTGTGTAATACATGATAAACTAGGGGATGAGCGGATACTCGATAAGTGTGAGAATTAACCGTAGGGGTATTCAGGTGACAAAGAACAACAAGGCAGTAAGCTCAAAGGATTATCGAAACAACGACGAGTTTTTCAGGGTATCTTGTAATAACAAGACCAACGGGGATGAATGTAAGAATAACAATCGCAAGTAGTTATCCATAAGGGTTTACGGTGGAAGGGGAATTGCAAACGCGATGAACCCAAGTTCTCGGGTTAACAGCGGAGAGTATCTTCAGGGTCTTCTGGTGAAGCAGACGATCATCAATAATAAGGGGTTCTCCGGGTGAAAGTGACAACGAGATCCTAATGTTAGATTTAGCAAAATTCATTTAACCCGAGTAGAGGAGAGATCAGAGCCCCAGAGTAAAGGTCGAGGAGTAAAAGATCCTAATACCACCCAATGGCGACGTGGGCCCATGGGCCACACAGCCAAGTTAGTAAAAGTTTTGTAAAGTCTAGACTCGACTTCGGCCAAGGAGTGTGGAAGGGGGATTCCTATAGGCAGTCGGCTCTGATACCAACTTGTGACGCCCCCGATTCAATCGTACACTAATCATGCACGCAAATGTGTACGATCAAGATCAGGGACTCACGGGAAGATATCACAACACAACTCTAAACCATAAATAAGTCATACAAGCATCATAATACAAGCCAGGGGCCTCGAGGGCTCGAATACAAGTGCTCGATCATAGACGAGTCAGCGGAAGCAACAATATCTGAGTACAGACATAAGTTAAACAAGTTTGCCTTAAGAAGGCTAGCACAACCGGGATACAATCGAAGAGGCGCAGCCTCCTGCTCGATCCTCTTAACTACTCTCGGTCGCCGCCGGGCTGCACGTAGTAGTAGGCGCCCAGCAGTAGTAGTCGCCATCGACGGTGGCGTCTCGCCTCGGCTCCATCGTCTGGTCGCAAAGAACCGTGTAAAGAAAGGGGAAAAGGGGAACAAGGCAACCGTGAGTACTCATCCAAAGTACTCGTAAGCAAGTAGCTACACTACATATGCATGGATATATATGTAAAGGGCCATATCGGGACTGAACTGCAGAATGCCGTAATAAGAGGGGGATAGCTAATCCTGTCGAAGACTACGCTTCTGGCAGCCTCCGCCTTGCAACATGTAGAAGAGAGTAGACTCAAGTCCTCCAAGTAGCATCGCATAGCATAATCCTACCCGGCGATCCCCTCCTCGTAACCCTGAGAGAGAGCGACCACCGGGTTGTATCTGGCACTTGGAAGGGTGTGTTTTATTAATTATCCGGTTCTAGTTGTCATAAGGTCAAGGTAGAACTCCAAGTCGCCCCTGCTATCAAGATCACGGCTATTCGAATAGATTAACTTCACCTGCAGGGTGCACCACATAACCCAACACGCTTGATCCCATTTAGCCGACACACTTTTCCGGGTCATGCCCGCAGCGGAAGATCAACACGTCCACAGTCCCCACCTAGGCTCAACAGAGAGGTCAAGACGCCGGTTCAAACCTAAGCGCGACAGGGTCCGGGCCCATCGCCTACGAGAACACGCACATTGCGTGGGCGGCCGGAAGCGTAACTAGCCCCTTAATACAAGAGCAGGCCTACGTTCCAATCCGCGCCGCCGCCGGGCCGACGTCACGGGCGTTTCGGCCGATACCACGACGCCGAAAGTGCCCATATCTTTCCCACGTAGTTGGTTAGTGCATATAGGCCAAGAGCTGACTCAGATCAAATACCAAGATCTCGTTAAGCGTGTTAAGTATCCGCGAACGCCGAGCAGGGCCAGGCCCACCTCTCTCCTAGGCGGTCTCAACCTGCCGTGTCGCTCCGCCACAAAGATCCACTCGCGGGCGCTCCTACGAGCTGACCCGTCTTTAGTCACCACATGTGTCATGTATAAGTATAAGTATATACCCGTGATCACCTCCCGTGTGATCACGGCCCGATAGTATAGCACAGCAGACGGACAAGAATGTAGGGCCACAGATGGAATACTAGCATCCTATACTAAGTAGTAGGATAGCAAGTAAAGGTAACAACAGTAGTAGCACCTGACAAGCTATGCAAAGAAGATAGGAGTAATCGAAAGCAAGAACATGCTACACTACTCTAATGCAAGTAGTATAGATAAGAGTAGGCGATATCCGGTGATCAAGGGGGGCTTGCTGGTTGCTCGGCAAGAGAGAGGGGTCACAACTCCGTAGTCGAACCGGGCAAAGCAGCGTCGGTCTCAGTAGTCTCACCGAGAGAAGAGGGGAGAAACAGTAAATACATAGCAATCAAGTGCATAACAGGACAACAAGCAGAGCTAGACGTGTTCTAACGCGGTATGAGGTGATACCGGTGAAGGGGGAAACATCCGGGAAAGTATCCCCGATGTTTCGTGTTTTCAGACAAATGAATCGGAGGTGAAATGTTGTAGGTTCACTATGCTAGGGACACGTGGCGGACGAACGGGCTCCGCATCCGGATTCGTCTCGTCGTTCTGAGCAACTTTCATGTAGAAAGTATTTTCATCTGAGTTACGGTTTAATTTATATTGATTTTTAAAGTTTTAAATCATTTTCTAATTTATTAATTATTAATTAAATTAACATTATCCAGAATAGTGTTTGCTGACGTCAGCATGACGTCAGCATGGCATCAGCAGTCAACATTGACCGTTGACCTGGTCAACCTGACAGGTGGGTCCCACCGTCAGTGACTGTTATATATAAAACATGTTTAATTAATATGGTTAATTAGCTAGGGGCCCACTTATCATTCCCTGTTAGCTTAATTAAATTAGTTAGTTACTTTAATTAATTAAGTGGGCCCATAGGTCGATGTCACCAGGTGGATTAGGAGGTCGACTTAGGGCTAACCACCGTGGTTAGCGCCGGGACCCATTGTGGAGTGGCCCACCGGCAAAATCGCGCGCACGGGCGGCGATGAGGCCCGACGTTGGTGGTGGCTTTGAGTAGGCCTCGGCGACCATTTAGACGGTGGAAGCGGCTCGTTCGAACCGGAGGAGCAGCACCCGTGCAACGACGACATCGCCCGAAAGGTGGGTGGGCTACAACGGCGACGGCAGCGTGCGTGGTCTGAGCCGGCGGCACGGCGGGACATGCGTTCGAAGGCCGGGTGCGGGTAGGCACGCGCGTGCATACACAGACGGGCGCGCGCTGGCGGGCGGCCCGACCAAGGGAGCCAGCGTGTCTGCAGAGGAGGTCGGAGCGTCGCGAACAGCGCTGGCGACAGAGGGAAAGGGGGAGAGGAGGGGGTCCTCACGGCGGTTCGCAAGGTCAGGGGCAGCGGGGCGTGAGGAGGAAGACGGGGACGACATCGGCGGAGAGGACGGCGAGGTGGCGACGAGGTCGCCGAGGCGGAGTCGTTCCGGGCGGCGACAGCGGGGCCTTGGCGGCGACGCGAGGGAGAAGGAGGGCGAGGAGGAGGTCTGTGACGGGCGGGGCGGCATCGGGACGGTGTCGACGCCGCGGGCGTGAGGCGCAGCCGCTGCCGAGGCGCGAGGCGTGGTCGTTGGTGGTCTCCTCCTCTCGATCCCGATTCAATCGGGGAGAGAGGGGAGATATTTCGGGGAGTGGGGTAGTGGGCTCTAGGGTTAGTGGGGTGGGGGGTTATACAAGGGCACCGGGTGGGCGGCACGACGGTGGTCTGTTTGGGCCGTTGGCCCGATTAGCGAGGTCTCCCTCATTTGTTTTTTTTCTGTTTTGTTTTTCCTTCTCTTTTTATTTTTATTCCTTTTCTGTTTTGCTCATTTTAAATATATAGGCCTTATATAAAAACATGGTTTCTATATGACAAATAGATAGGGAATATTTTCAACACATAGAACATTTTAGTTCTGACTTTTGAAAACTTTAATTGTTTTAACTTTAATTCAAAATTTGAATTTGAATCCGCTTCGAACTAACGCGAGATTATCAGCAGTAACCGAGGTGACGTGTCAGCATTAACGCGGGATTACTGTAGCCTAATTATCCGGGCGTCACAATCATCAATATTAATCAAGCCGGAGTAGGGTATTACCTCCATCGAGAGGGCCCGAACCTGGGTAAAAACATCGTGTCCCTTGTCTCCTGTTACCATCCGCCTAGACGCACAGTTCGGGACCCCCTACCCGAGATCCGCCGGTTTTGACACCGACATTGGTGCTTTCATTGAGAGTTCCTGCGCTGCCTCCATCGTAGGATGCCCCATCTCGCCTTTTAAAGACGATACTATCGCCAAAGGAGCCTTGGCCGCTGGCGACTCTTCGACTAGGTGGTTTTCTTATGACCGCCATCCGCCATCATACCGACGATGACCTCTCGAGTCATCGAAACCAATCTCCATGTTAGTTCGAACTTGCCGGTCAGTTTGATACGATCGAGCTCTCCTCCAGAACGAGCTCTTGGATCGCATCGCCGCCACAGGAGTCGCCATGCATCACGAATCGGATCGTGCCTAAAACCGATCTGAGAGAGATCAACTCTCCCCAGGCTACCCATCATGTTGCTGTGATAGAGGAACAATGCGGCGATTCTTCTTGTATCTTAAGGACTAGCTACGTCCGGATTCCCGATCCCTCCATGCCGGATTCCCGCAGAGGGACGGATGTTGATCAAGCCCTGAACTTAAAGTCAGGCGGCGGGTTGGACTCATTGGATAACACTCAAAAATCCAAACTTCCGAGTTCGGAAACTTCTCGGCCCTTGAGTCCTAAATTGGACGGGGTTCCAGATCTAGTTCCACCCGCTCACCCAAACATTAGCGATCTCTCTCGAATTCGGCAAGAGCCCATTTGAAACAAGACATCATTCTTGGGCGATTCCTCCTGGTTATGAACAGGATAAAGGCACGCCGAGAGGAGGACTTAATCCCAATTTTCTGCAATAGTTGCACGGACAAGGGAATCCTAAACGCCATAAGTCGTCGGCGAAATTACACGCTTTATCGACTTGGTGACCATAGTACAAAAGTATTGTGCGATGGAGAGCGTCCCGGAAAACCGAAAGTAAATTTTGGGATAATCCGGCCCCGAATACATCCCTAGTCCGAAACAAAAGGGTGCATCATTATCAAGCACCTGGGTTGAATACCAAAAAACCAAAACCCCCTAAAGGGTATGGAACCATACTGGAGGGTTGGCTAAACGGACCCTGCAAAGTTCATAGCATGGAGGGCGCCACTCCAACTCATAGCCTTCAAGCATGTTGGATACTACGGCAGGTGGCCAAAAGTGGCAAAGTGCTTCTAGCTTCAGAATCCCAGCCCAACAACACCAAGACGGTGTTAATAGTCTTCGAGTCTTCGCATCAAATAACATGCGAAACGAACACTCCATAACCTTGCCAAAGTCTACCAAGTAGCAACAATAAATCCATGGAGTGACACGGCTATTACCTTTAATGCCAAGGATTTAACCTAAATTCGAACTGCCCGGCACCACCGCATTGGTCCTCGGCCGATAGTGGACGACTTTTCGCCTTTACTAAGGTACTCATGGATGGCGGCAATGGACTAAACCTCATCTATGAGGAAACCCTCCAAAAATGGAAATAGACTGGAACCGCATTGAGCGAAGCAAAGCACAACCTTTAGAGGAATAATCCCTAGCCGGAAGCATCTTGCAGGAAAAATCACGCCGGGCGTAGTGTTCGGTTCACGGACAATTACAGGTCCGAGGAGGTCACATTTCAAGTGGCCCGTTCAACAGCGGATATCATGCTTTATTAGGACGAGAGGCATTCACAATTTTTCAAGCTATACCCCATTATGGGTACATGAAGCTTAAAATGCCCGGTCCTAACGGAATCATCACTCTCGCTAGTGATCCGAACATAGCACTCCGCACCGAAAACAAAATAGCCGCACTAGCCCTCGAGGCACTATCCGAAGCCCTAGCGGCCGAGGAACTCACCGCGATGCGCTCCACGGTGAACAGGGACGATGTGACACTTGATAAAAGATCCAAGTCCACCTCTTTTAAACCAGCAGATGAAATAGTCAAATTCCAAGTCCACCCAACGGACCCTGCAAAGACGGCCTCCATTGGGGCACAATTAAACCCTGATGTAGACGCCGCATTACGAGAATTTCTACAAGAAAACTGGGACATCTTTGCCTGGCACCCTTCAGACATGCCAGGAATCCCACATCAGCTGGCCGAGCACAACCTAAATATCCTAAAAGGATTCAAGCTAGTCAAACAGGCTCTTCGGCGCTTTTCCGAACCCAAGAGACATGCCATGGGAGAGGAGCTTGCCAAACTTTTGGAAGCCGGATTCATCAGAGATATAAAACATCTGGACTGGCTAGCAAACCTGGTGATGGTACCAAAGAAGGACAAATCCTGGCGCCTATGTGTTGATTTCAAAGACCTTAATAAGGCTTGCCCAAAGGATCCCTTCCCCCTACCTCGAATTGATCAAATCACTGACGCTACAGCAGGACACGACTCATTGTGCTTCCTCGACGCGTACTCCAGCTACCACCAAATCAAGATGGCGGAGCCAGACCAAGCTGCAACATCATTCATCACTCCATACGGCCCGTTCTGCTTCAACACAATGCCCTTTGGGCTCAAAAACGCCGGCGCAACATATCAGCGCATGATTCAGACATGTCTGGCAAACCAGATCAGCAAAACGGTGGAAGCATATGTAGATGACGTGGTCGTCAAAACCAAGCACGCCGAAACTCTAGTAGACGACTTTAGGCTCACATTCGACAATCTTCGAAAATATGACATCAAGCTCAATCCGGAAAATGCGTCTTCGGCGTTCCAGCCGGAAAGCTCCTGGGTTTCATTGTGTCCGGTAGAGGAATTGAAGCAAACCCAGCCAAGATCCGAGCTCTGTCACAATTGGATATTCCAAAATACCTCAAACAAATACAAAAATTGACGGGATGCATAGCGGCTCTAAGCCGCTTTATTTCCCGTTTGGGGGAAAAGGCGCTACCCCTTTACCGCCTCCTCCACCGCACCGAACACTTCGAGTGGACGGATGCCGCCAAGGCCGGACTCGAAGAAATAAAGGCCATTTTGGCAACAAATCCGGTCCTGGCCGCGCCCAACGTGGGCGAACCAATGCTATTATATATCGCCGCAACACATCAAGTTGTCAGTGCGGTGCTCGTTGTCGAACGAGAAATGGACGGACACGGTTCCCCTGTTCAAAAACCGGTTTATTATGTGTCCACCGTCCTAACTCCACGCAAGTCCCGGTACCCACACTATCAAAAGATAGCATACGCGGTGTTCATGGCATCCGGAAGCTGCGACACTACTTTCAAGAGTGTTCGATAACGGTAGCCTCAAGTACCTCTTAACGACATTATAAACAACCGCGACGCGACGGGCCGGATTGCTAAATGGGCCATAGAGTTCCTTCCATTCGATATAACTTATAAGCCACGACGAGCTATTAAGTCGCAGGTTTTGGCCGACTTCGTGGCTGAATGGACTGAAGCCGAACTCCCTAAAGAGTACGGCGCATACTCCAATTGGATCATGCACTTTGACGGCTCCAAAATGTTGGCCGGCCTGGGTTTGGCGTCGCCCGACGTCCCCAACCGGGGACACGACCCAATACGTCCTTCAGATAATGTATACGGACTCCAACAATGCAGCCGAATACGAGGCCCTTCTGCACGGCCTCCGGATGGCAGTCTCCATGGGCATTCAACGCCTAGAGGTGCGGGGGGATTCGAACCTCACAATATCTCAAATAAATGGAGACTTTGATGCCAAAGATCTGAAAATGGCAGCATACCGCAATGCGGTCCTAAAAATGTCAGCACGGTTCGAAGGGCTCAAATTTCATCATATAGCCCGGGATAACAACCAGGCAGTGGATATATTGGCACGCATCGGTGCAAAACGCGATGCCGTCACTCCCAACATCTTCCTGGAACTGATGTTCAAGACATCCGTACTATGGGAAGGGGAGTCTGGCAATAACAATCCGGACCCAACCGCACTGCCTGACGCCGAACACTCTGACACAACCGGAGGCTCTGCCCCCGAGATAACACCCTCCGCTCACGAAATAATGGCGGTTATCGCCTGCGGACGGAACCATTCCTAGCCTACCTAACTAGGCAGGAACTCCCCGAAGACCAAAATGAGGCTCGCTGCATAGTACGGCGATCTAAAGCCTATAAAGTCCATGAGGGAGAGCTTTATAAGAAAAGCACTACCGGAGTCCTCCAAAGGTGTATCTCCAAAGAGGAAGGGCGAAACCTCCTGGCTGAAATTCATGCGGACTGGGTGGGCACCACACCGCAGCCCGGCCCTTGTAGGCAAGGCCTTCCAGACAGGATTTTATTGGCCAACGGCCCGGCAGATGCGCAGGACTTAGTCCAACGATGCGTCGGTTGCCAGCTTTTGCTAACCAAAGCCACATGCCACCCACCGCTCTTAAAGTTATACCCATCACCGGCCGTCATGTCCGGGGCTTGACATGGTTGGACCCCTTAAGGGAGGAACCCACAAGCAAAAATACCTATTGGTCATGGTGGATAAATTCACCAAATGGATAGAGGCCAAGCTCGTTAAAACGGCGAATCCGGACCGGTGATAGACTGCATATCGTGGGTAGTACACCGTTACGGTGTCCCCCACAAGATCATCACCGATAACGGCACCAACTTCACGGCCGATGAGGTCAAATTATGGTGCAAAAACATGGGCATCAAGCTCGACACGCCTCGCCTATCACCCTCCAACCAACGGCCAAGTCGAGCAGGCGAATGGTCTAATCATGAGCGGCATTAAACCCATACTAGTGCGGTCCCTCAAGGAATCTAACACGACCGGGTTGAGGAGCTTCGACTCCGTACTGGGGAGCTGCGGACCACGCCGAATCGTACTACGGATTCACACCATTCTTCATGGTGTCGGCGCAGAGGCAGTCTTGCCCTACGACATAATACATGACTCACCTCGCAGGCGCATGTATGAAGAAAGAGAAGCCGAGCTTGATCGGGCAGGACAGTTTGGACGCATTGGAGGAGGAGCGCTGACGTGGCAAAAGCTTCGTTCCGCATTCTATCAACAGCAGCTCGAAGATATCAAAGCGAGGAAATGCACGGGCCAAAGCTTATAACGTTGGCGAACTAGTTCTCACGCTTTCGGACAAGAAAAAGGACAAACTCAAGCCCAAATGGGAAGGTCCCTTCATCATCGACCAGGTCCTGACCGGCGGAGCATACCGTCTGCAAAACGCATCGGATAACCGACTCGAGCCGAACCCATGGAACGCAGCCTGTCTACGAAGATTCTACGCCTAAGTGCCGGACTCCAAGTTCGTCTCCTTCCTCCGTCCACATTTTCTATTTTTGTTGTCTTTTATTTCTCTCATCCCTCCTTCTTCTTCTTGAAGCCTCTAGAGGCTCGTTTGCGCTTTTTTTGCACACACTTGACACGCTGTCCGCGTTCATTATACCTGGGGGCTTCTTTAACAGAAGCTTATTTATACGGGCTTCATGCCCAACACATGCGTTAAACTTTCGCATGTACCTTTTATTCACCATTATATGCATCGATATGACTTAAGTTTTGGCCAAGCTGGGTTGCCTGGCTCCTGTGCTTACCCCTACGTTCCCGATTGTTCGGCTAGGTGGTAAAGGGAGCACCTCTGCGATTGTTCTGCCGGTCACCCGATGTGTACCTCAGACTGGGTGAAGCCGAAAGCTAGCGTTCTTAAGGGAATATTCAGTCGGTGAACTGAAAGATGATTTTTAACTATTTACCCATCTGCCCCAGATGATTTTACGCTTTATAGCAGCTTTGACATGCACTTTAGGGCATGCATCCCAAATGAAAAGGAACCCTTAACGGAACTATTCTCACGGAAGATGTTTCTTACTACCCATGTAATATAACATAACTAGTTGGGCACTTGTCTGATACAACAACAATGACCCCTACGCCTTGTCTCCATGCATACCCTGGTTCTTATATAACCACGAAGGTATTCGGACACACTCCGGACTATTGGGTCCTGAGGCTGAAGCGAAAAGGTCCGATACGACAAACGATCTACAATCCGGCTAGAAGACATTTTTTTCATGTCATATTTTTACATAGTCAACTCGACTCATTGTATTCCTCCTCAATGCCATCTAATAGGCTATCTAATTTACAATCTTGTTGGGAATACTTGGAGGCCAATTCTAATTGGCCGTACACTAAGCTTACAGGGATCTCCATCCCATCAGGCCCTACAGGTCCGACCTCGCCATGTGGTTTGGGTCACCCGTGTACCGCGTCTTTACCATGGCCTGAGCCTCCTCGGCGCCTTTGACGGCAGGCCGATATCTTCCATAGTCGGAAGCACCGCCGTGCTCCTTGAAGCCGCTCTCGCCAGCTCCCAATGCCTTGGGCGGGGAGATAGATGGCCACAAGGCTCGGCCGATGCCTTTCATCACCTGCCGGACTCGTTCTCGCCGACGCAGAATTCGGGAAGAAGATCACCCGAAGAACTGGGCATCTCCTCCTCAGGACGACCTGTGAGCAAACCTACGTACATGTTTATGTTAGTGGCCTTCCTCGCCGAACTCTTTTTAAAGTTCGCTCAAGCACTTACTGAAAATGCCGCGACGAAGCCGCCGATTCTCCTTTACAGAGTCAGACAACTGGGCACGGACATCCTTTAGTTCCTCACCAAGCTTGGTGTTGGCGTCTTGGAGGTTATTTTTCTCCTGCTGCACCCTTGTAAGCACGCTCTCGCCGGCCTTTACCTGGCACAAGAGCTGCTGCTTGTCCGGATCTAGTCCGGCGCCATCTGCAATATTTTTGTCAGATTTACAAACCTGCCGCACTTCATAAACTATTTTTTTAAGCGTATATTACCAGTGGGGGTCTCTGCGGCTCCCCCTGTAGCGGCTAGTGCGGCCTCAAGTTGGGCCTTGCATTCTTCAAGCTCCTAGGACAGTCAGGTATTCTTTCCTGTAAGATCCTGCATAATAAATGATCCTTAAATCAGTTATTCTAACTATTTTAAGTCTCGGGGGCTACTGGCATATATAACTGTCAAATTTCCTTACCCGTATGTCCTTCACATACCGCTCCGTGGCTCGCTAGACCATCTTGAGCGGCACGGAGGTGCGCATCTCCAATCAAGGCATTCAAGGCCTCTGGGAGAAACATGCGTCACGAAGAACTGTCCGGCGGTGCCTGTGATTCAAGGCGCTCTCCACCTTGGAGTTGGTGGCGGACAACCTGTCGGCATCCTCTGTCGGAGGAGCATCCGACGCACGTCTCGTGCTCGCCTCGGCCCCCGGACCCGGCTTTGAAGCCTCACCGATGAAGGTTCGGTTGGCAACCTCTCCGGACTCAGTCCGGTGAATGCTCTTTTTCCTGAAAAGAGCACCAGCGTTAGTACGCCTTCCAGGAATCAATCCTGGGAGTATGGTGACATGCCATACCATTGCGGCGGAGTTTCGATCCGGACCACACTTCTTTTTAGCTCAGGGTCAAGATCGCCCTTTGTTGGCCAGCCGCCGCGGGCTCGGCTTCCTGCCTCAAAGGTACCCCCTGCGAAGCACCATTGGTATACGGTGATAAAAAATAAGCATGGATGGGTCATTATCAGGGTTTTGGGATCTCGGTCTCAGTTACCTGTGAGGCTGGAAGTATTCCGGGGTAATCAGCCGTAATGGCAACCAAAGCATTGTCGATGCTAAGCTGGTGGAATACCCCATCGATCAACTCCACCTTTATATCCGGATCCTCTTCGGAGGTCGGATCGAGGGACTGCTCCGGATCCTCGGGTTGTGGGGACAGGCTGTGTATCTTCTCCACAGTCCGGCGCAGTTCCTGCGCAGAAACCACGAAATGAGATATTTAACCATGGGAACATGGATCGGACAGGTCACAAAGATGTTTGCTTACCCAGCTTCGAGGATTATTCGAAGAAAACTCCTTGATGGATTGACACGGAGGAAATCCTCCTCCTCCCTTTATACATGGCGCATAAGATCTTCACCAGCTCGGTGACCGATCTCGCCGCTTATGCCATGGCGGGTGGCATCGCCCTCCCCGCTGAAGTCCCACATGGGTGGCCTCAGTATTGGAGCGGCTGCACTCCCCTCATAATGCAGATTGCCATGACTCCTATCATGGTCAATCCGGCATGAGCCAGTAACCTTATTCGGCTCATCAAATAAAGGACATCCCGGTCATCTTCTCTCCTGGGGCTCCAAGGGCGCCAACTTAGGCACTTCTTCAGAGGAACATTGCTGAACTCCAGAAGGCCGATCCGAACGAGATCCGCAGCGGACGCCCTCTATGTAAAACCATTTCAAGGCCAGTCTTCGGACGCCTTCTTTGGGGTTCCGGATAGGTATCCGGTCCTGGCGATGCGCCATAGCTCGGCTCCGCCCACTTGATATATTGACCCCTCATGAGAACGGGGTACTAGGCAGAATATTCTCTTCCACAGCCCGAAATGAGCCTCGACGCCCAAGAACAGTTCGCAAAGGGCCACGAAGCCCGCGATGTGCAAGATGGAGGCATGAGTAAGATGGTGCAACTGGAGGCCGTAGAACTCCAGGAGCCCCCGGAGAAACGGATGGATCGGAAATCCGAGTCCTCTTACTAGATAAGAGATGAAGCATACCCGTTTTCCTTTAGAGGGATTGGGGACGCACTCCGCTTGCTTTCCGCCCTTGTAGGTGGCAAGTCCGGCTCGAACCGGGACCATGAAGGCCGGGGGAAGAAATCCCTTGGCTTGGAGTATAACTAGCTCGCTATGCGGGATTGAGCATCTCTCCCAATTTCCTGGCTGAGGGCTGGGAGCACGAGAGGAGGAGCCGCGTCGACTGTCCATGATGGAATGGGCTTTGGTCGAGGCGCTCGATGAAAGCTCGCAAAGGGGGATGGTGTGACTCAGATCTAGATCCTTGCCCTTTTATAGGCGGCTCATTTGCGTGCTAGGAGGGTAATTGTAAAAATACCACGGCTTTTCGTGATTCATTCAAACACGTGGAAGATGGCCACTTATTGGGCGAGAAGCCTAGGAGCGCAGCATTTATCGAAGCCGGACACTATTCGACAAGTATATGGAATTTGGAGAAGAACCCACCTCGCAATGTCAAGACAATCAACGCTACGGACTCATCGTCATTGAAGCCCGGGTTCGGGGCTACCGAGGGAGTCCCGGATTAGGGGTGTCCAGATAGCGAACTCTCACCGTTGGCGGACTCTGGACTATGAAGATACAAGATTGAAGACTTCGTCCCGTGTCCGGATGGGACTTTCCTTGGCGTGGAAGGCAAGCTTGGCGATACGGATATGTAGATCCCCTACCATTGTAACCGACTTTGTGTAACCCTAACCTATCCGGTGTCTATATAAACTGGAGGGTTTTAGTCCGTAGGACGAACAACAATCATACCATAGGCTAGCTTCTAGGGTTTAGCCTCCTTGATCTCGTGGTAGATCTACTCTTGTACTACCCATATCATCAATATTAATCAAGCAGGAGTAGGGTATTACCTCCATTGAGAGGGCCCAAACCTGGGTAAAAACGTCGTGTCCCTTGTCTCCTGTTACCATCCTCTTAGACGCACAGTTCGGGACCCCCTACCCGAGATCCGCCGGTTTTGTCACCGACAATGAGTAAAGGAAAGGCCGATGGTTTTCGTAAGGATGAGCACGACACCTTATGGTTCGAGGATCGTGTATATGTGCCCAATAATGCAAAGATCAGGAAGTTAATACTTCAGGAGGCTCATGACTCACCATACTCGATTCGCCCTGGAAACACCAAGATGTATTTGGATTTGAAGGAGTGTTTCTGGTGGACTGGTATGAAGAAGGATATTGCGGAGTATGTAGTCGTAAGTGATGTATGCCAGAGAAAGTAAAAGCAGAGCATCAGAAACCAGCAGGATTACTACAGCCTATGCCGATACCCGAATGGAAGTGGGATAAGCTTGGCATGGATTTCATTACCGGATTTCCCAGAACCCGGACGGGATATGATTCTATCTGGGTAGTAGTTGATTCGCTTGACCAAAGTGGCTCACTTTATCCCAGTGAAAACCACCTATACAAGTGCGAAGTTGGCCAAGATATATTTGACAAGGATCATATGTCTGCATGGAGTTCCGAGGACCATCGTAGAGAAACACAGTTTACCTCAAAGTTTTGGAATCAGCTGCACCAGACATTGGGTACTAGGCTAGAGTTTAGTACAGCCTTTCATCCGCAGACAAATGGACAGACTGAGAGAGTAAATCAGATTCTGGAGGACATGTTGAGAGCTTGTGCGCTAGATTATGGATCTGGTGGGGATGATAATCTACCTTACGCGGAGTTCTCATACAACAACAGCTACCAAGTCAGTTGGAAGATGGCCCCTTTTTAAGCTTTGTATGGGAGAAGGAGCCAGACACCATTGATATGGGAAGAAATTGGAGACCGTCAGTTGTTTGGACCAAATGTGATCAAGGAGTCAGAAGATAATGTTAAGTGGATTCGTGATAGACTGAAGGAAGCTCAGTCCAGGCAGAAAAGTTATGCAGACTCAAACGCAAGGAGGTAGACTATGAAATTGGAGACCGAGCATGTCTTCGTGTGTCCCCTCTGCGAGGAGTTAAACGATTTGGAGTTAAGGAAAAGTTAGCCCCGAGATTTGTAGGACCATACCGAGTTTTGGAGCGTATGGGAGAAGTGGCCAACAAGTTGGAGTCACCCGAAGGACTGTTAGGAGTTCATGATGTGTTTCACGTATTCCAGTTGAAGAAGTGCCATGCAGAACTGGCCAATATTCCCCTGTAAGGACGCTTGACCCTGGAAAGGATAATGATGTTCCACAAAGTGGAGTAAGGACTTCATAAGTATAAATTTTTATCTCGGTAGGTGGGACATCCCACGAGGATGAAGAGATGAATTACTATTGGATATAAAGGAGGTAAGATGATGGAAATATGGATCAATGGAAATTCCATGATGAGTCTGAGTAATCGTGTCCTAGTTTGGTGCAAATAGAAGGAAGGGAGACAATACAATTGGATGGATTTTAAGTATGCCAGGAAGTTGGATGTTGGGATAATGATCAGTTGCCCAGATGATGTGTTCAAGGACTACAAGTGATGAGATGGGCCATAACCCACAGGCCCCAGGACCTGCCAAGAAGCAAGCACATTCTTGCTGAAGAAAAAACCCTGGAAGAAGTTACGATTTTATCAACCAACGATTCTATAGGAGTTTACGCAAAACCTGAGAGTTGTTAAGGAACGATAGATGTTTGTTTGGCTTGCAGAATCAATGGATTTTCCGAACTTGGTTCGTCGAGAAGAGAAATTCTGCAATGCTTGTGAGGATGACAGAGTGTTAGAATGCGAGATTCGCTAAACCATGTACAAGGTAATGATTTAAAAGCGGGATGGATTGATCACCATACCGACTTACTCTTATTATTCGCTTTGCTATATGGGATGGTAAATCTGAGTGACTTACCTATAGTAGAGAGACGACGATCAAAACCTTGTTTAAACCTTAGAATGGTATATGTATTTTTTTTCCTTGTACACGACAGTTGTTGCCAACCGTAGGTTATACGGTGAGGTTCAACCCAGACCCATTTTCTGCAGGAGAAACCATAAATTGTTGACCACCATGAGATATCGATAGTGGTTTAGTATTGGCGCCAGACCCATCAGCTAAGAAGACCCAGTCATGGAATAACCTTACCAAGATGGAATGGACATAGGAATTGAGGAAAAGGTTATGCCACTACGGAAGAGCCAGAGAAGGAACTATACTGAAGATCTGAGAAGACCGACACTGTTAGTAATAAGGATGGAGTATATGAGCTTTGATGGAACCGTAACTATGCTTCTAAGGGTGGTAGCACCCGAGACCCCGGAGACGATCGATGGATTTTTGAGAAGACCCCAAACCTAACCTATTTCTTGCTAGCCTCTCCGAATCTCGAGGACGAGATGCATTTTAAGGGTGGTAGTTTTGTAACATCCCAAAATTCTAAATTTTGGAATGTTATAATAATTAGATAGATTTGATTGACTGAGTGAAATTCGAAACTTTTTGGAAGTTAAATGAGAGGGAATAAAAGGACTTTCCCAAACTTTCATTTTCTTTTCTAATCTTCATGAATTCAAATTCTTTTCAAATACAAAACCCTTGAGCGAAGATGATATGACTTCTTCCATTTAATTAAATGAAAGGGTATTTGAAAATATTTGAATTTCATTTGGAAATATTTCGATTCATAAACTTCATGCAACTCAATGATTTTCATGAGAGAAGATAAAATGACTTCTTCAATTTATATGAAATATGAGTTGGGAGTTTTTAAAAAATTAAATTCAAAGTTCTTTTGAATTTATTTTCAATTTGGAGTTATTTGAGTTTTATTCAAATTATTTTTCTCCAAAAATAAAATATAAGGAAAATAGGGTAACATGATTCCCTACATCAGAAAATTGGAGAAAAATAAATGTGAAATCATTTTGGTATTTTTAAAATGATTTTTATTGGATTTTAGTAGGGCAGTACCATTCTTTGTTTTATTTAAATTTGTGTTGATTTTATTTGACCTTACAAAAATGTCCATGTTGTTGGAAATCTTTTTCTGAAAATTTTGATATATTATATGCCTGTATAATATAGTTTTTATTAATTTTTTTAGAACTTTTGTTTGCCTGGGAAAATGATTTAAAAAAAACTTCCTCCGACTGGGCCGGCCCAGCTAGCTACCAGCCCGGCCAGTCAACGTCGTCCACCGACTGGCAGGTCTCCGTTGCCCGCACGACGCCGCCGACGCCGTGCTCCACCCTGCCTCTCCTCGCCGCCCTTGTCCCTCCTCCACGCACACCGAGGCCGCCCCCTTTATAAGGAGCCGGACCCCAACCCCGTCCCTCTCCTCGCTTTGCCGCACTTCGCCGCCCGCACCGCCGGATCTGGCCGCCGCCACTGCCGAACTCCGCTGCCGCCGCCCGCCTCTCCGTCGACCCTCGTCGACACCACCACCGCACTCGCCTCGCCGCGCCGCCCCTCCCCAGCTGCTCCGCTGCCACCGCCGTGCCCGCCACTGGGAGCTACTCCGCCCCACCGCCGGAGGCATAATTACGGATACCGCCACCGTCGCCGTTTCCGTTGACCCGCCGTGGACCGGTAAAAACCGCCCAGTCCGATCCGGTTTATTTTCAGTTTCGTTTTTCTTGTTAAACCCGGTTTTTTTAACCTAGTTATTTAGTGGATGTTCGCTAGGTTAGATCTGTTAGTGAACGCTTTCGTTCATTATGTCTCTGTAGCAAGCGTTCGCTCGATAGTTTTTTTTTCTTATTTTCCTATCCAGGGACCTATTTGTAGTAGTTCTTTTATAGAATAGCCCCTAGTTTTCAAACGTTCACATCTTTTTGCTCGTTAGTCCAAATCCAACGAAACCAATGCCCACTTCTTCGCTACGATCCCCTCTTTCTAGTAATCCAACTTAAACATATTTTTGAAAGTTTAAAATTTGAATTAGACCAGATTTGAATTGGAACTTCGTTTGATCATAACTTGAGTTTCGTAACTCCGATTTAGTTGATTCTTTTTGCAAATTAAAGCTCTTGACATAAACTTTCTGATAAGGCCAAATTCACATAATTTTGGTACTGTTAGAAATTGTTTTATGTTGCAAGAGTTATTTGCTTGGTTTTGATGTTTTTCGAATCGTCTTCTTCGTTCTTTCTGATCTTTTGAGTGATTGCTTATGTGTGGTTACTATTGATTGCTTATGATAGATTGACCGGAGTGTGACGAGTAGAACTATCAAGAGTTTTGAGTGCAAATCATCTTCATCAACATTGCAGGCAAGTTCACACTTTGATCATATCCCTTTTCATACCCAGTTTTTATGCATTAGATCAATCCTCAAACATTGCATTGATTAGGATCTAATTAAATTGTGGGTTTGGGAAAGTAGATGAGGTAGTACCTATTACCTGATTTATATTCAAACCTTTGGGAGTTACTTCTACGTTTGCTTATTATGCCATGCTATGCTAGTAGACGTGGATTGGGTGAGTGTATCCATGACAGATGTGAGATTGTTAATTAATGGTTTATTTAAGGTGGCAACTTAAACACACATCTGGGTGGATTGAGGCACCTGGTTTCCATCAGGACTTGCCTATTTTTCTTCGGACCGCCACCCAGGCTCAAAGGGATCATGAGATTATTCATGCTAGAAACTTCCGTGTGTAGCCACATGCTACTATGGGCTCTAGCATAGTTGACTAAGTTGTGCGAACTCTTACGGGTGGACTAGCTAATGTAGGGGTTGTAGGTTGGTACGGTCTACCCAAACGTAAGGTGCTAGCACTTCTGAAAGACTATGTCTCGGTCATCCGTTTCTCAAACACCATGTAGTGCGAGAAATCAAACGGAGGAGATCGAGTCTTGTGGGGAAAAGTGCACAAACCTCTGCAGAGTGTACAAACTAATCATGATTAGCCGTGTCCCCGGTTATGGACATCTTGAGTATCTAGTACTTGGATATCATGTGAATCTCCTCATGTTACTCTAATTAATATTGTTGGGTTGTTAATGAGTACTTTTAATTGGGATTGAGGATGCTGTCAACCATTCTCAATGTTTAACAACCACCATGATAGTTAAATAAATTTATTCCTTTGCGGTAGGGAAAAATTGGCTTTACGCAAAACTGTAACTGAGGGAGTTCCGGACTAGGGGGTGTCCGGATAGCCGAACTATCATCATCGGCCGGACTCCAAGACTATGAAGATACAAGATTGAAGACTTCGTCCCGTGTCCGGATGGGACTTTCCTTGGCGTGGAAGGCAAGCTTGGCGATACGGATATGTAGATCTCCTACCTTTGTAATCGACTCTGTGTAACCCTAACCCTATCCGTGTCTATATAAACCGGAGGGTTTTAGTCCAGAGGGCTTAACAACAATCATACCATAGGCTAGCCTCTAGGGTTTAGCCTCTTTGATCTCGTGGTAGATCCACTCTTGTAACACACATCATCAATATTAATCAAGCAGGATGTAGGGTTTTACCTCCATCAAGAGGGCCCGAACCTGGGTAAAACATCGTGTCCCTTGTCTCCTGTTACCATCCGCCTAGACGCACTGTTCGGGACCCCCTACCCGAGATCCGCCGGTTTTGACACCGACATTGGTGCTTTCATTGAGAGTTCCTCTATGTTGTCACCGATAGGCCCGATGGCTCCTTCGATCATCAACCACGACGCGGTCCAGTGGTGAGACTTTTCTCCCGGACGGATCTTCGTGTTCGGGCGGCTTTGCATCGGGCCAATTCGCTGGCCATCCGGAGCAGATCGGAAGCTACGCCCGGCCGTCAGTCGATTTGGAAGTTTAAACTATACGGCAGATATCCGCGGAGACTTGATCTTCGACGGATTCGAGCCGCAGCCAAGCGCGCCGCACTGTCTCGATGGGCATGATCTAGCTCTTGCTATCATGCCTTGCTCGGACGTACCGCGTTTGCAAAATTCAACGCGGTGCCGCACTACGCATACCTGAAGCTCAAGATGCCAGGCCCTCGAGGAGTCATCACGGTCAACGGAAACGTTGAACGTTCTCTCCGCACAGAGGAACATACAGCGGCTCTCGCGGCAGAAGTGCAATGCAGCCTCTTAAGACAATTTCTCGAGTCCGGCCGTTAAGCGGCCGGACACAGCTAAGCGCGCCCGGAGTAACTTACAACAAGACCACCTGGCACGTTCTGAGCATCGCCAGAGTAAGGGCCCCAACCCCAGCCTCCGCGAAACTTCAAAGCAGGTCCTTCACAGACACCATTACACTCAAGATACGATGGGCATGGGGAGAGGGGCACGACCACGATAAACCCAGCATCGCGGCTCAACCACACCAGGGGCTCTCAAGTGTGTCGTTCCTTTTTCTTTTCTTTTTTACCTTTTACTTTTTATCCACAGGACTCCGTTTGTCAGAGGCCCTGTCCGGCAGCAGACTTGCCGAACTCACAATGCAATAGCCAGGGAAGGATAAAGGCTACAACGAATATACAGGTGGTCTCCATTACGAGCATTTTTTACAAAGAATCGCAGCCTACCCCTGGAGGGGGACATGTTTAACAGTCCCATACCTTGCTTATCGCACTATTTGTATCGTTCTGCATTCGTAGCAACGCTTATTGAATAAAACAATGCAGCACCTTTTTGCTTATAATTGCATTTCTTTTTCATACATATGTTCATTCACAGAATGTTGCATCCGTACAGTTTGGTACGGCAAAATATACACCAGGGGCTTATGTTTCCCGCATTACCGTATGATGACTCCGAACACTTTCACAAGTGCGGCACCCCGAACTTATAGCACTATATGCATCGGCTCCGAATCATGTCTTGGGTCAATAGTTGGGTTTGCCCGGCTCCCATGTTTTGGTACCTTACGCCCGTTATATCGGCTAAGGTAACATCGGGAGAACCATCGCGATTCCGCCTCAGCTTGAGCCGGGTTAACACCTCGATGGAGAAAGCTAAAACTGACCGTCATGATGAGGCGAGAGACCGATCGCTGCTCGAGAGGTTTTTGTAGTCCTTAAAGACTTATGCCGCTTAGAGCGAGGAGCCGGATACTGTCCGGCCAAGGCGTGGATAGCTCCCCAAATTCGGACTTCCGAAGACTAGGGGCTTCGCCGAAATTTAAAATTATAGAATTCTATGGCTAAGTGAGAGTGTTCAAGCATTATAAGTCCGGTAGCCTTGTTCGCTGTGTTGAGCGCCTCCCAAGATGCACCCAAAAATGGGAACAAGAGCGCTCAAGTTTATCCCGAACACCCCAGCACTCGTGGCATGGGGGCTGAAGCCGACGACTTGCCATCTCTCAGATTTGATAAAACAGCCGCATAGAAGGTAATATTTTAAATTAACAAGTGTTTCTTAGAGCATATGAACTAAGTTTTCAGCGCACAGGATAACAAAATGCGAGTCTACTCAAATATTACATCTTTGGAGCACTCACCCGCAATAGTGCGGGCGCCCTTCAAAGACACTCTTATAATACATCTCGGGCGATGCGATGCTCCTTGCCCTCCGGTGGCGGGTCCACACGAGCTTCGGGCATCCATCTTGCCCCAGTCCACCTTTGCTGGCAAGGGCCCGACGGCACCCTCAATACAAGCGGAATGCTTGATAACTTCAACCCACGGGCACGCATCCACCAGCCGCCGCACCAGTCAAGTAGCTCCTGTGCATGGCCTCCTTAGGCCACAAATTAACTATGAGGCCCTTCATGGCCTGTTCGGCCGCCTTGTGGAGCTCGAACAGCTGCTTCACCGGTCGCTTAGGGGCACTGGATGTCCGCCTCAAGATACCGAGACCAGAAGACCTTCTCCGTCGAGCTCCTCCTCGGCCCAGAGAATGCGGCAGCATCGGACACGCATGAGGAAGATCTACGAACGCCTCGAGAGCTCAATTCGGTAAGCAATGTAATTAACACTCACATGCTTACTTTGCATGAAAAATGCCTTACCCGCTGCTATTTTCTTCACCGCTTCAATCTTGGAGGGCCTTGTAGGCTTCGCCTTAGCGGCTTTGGCACTCTCAAGAGCCGTTGCAAGCTCGAGACTCGAAGTCTTGAGTCACGCCCAAGCTCTCATGTTTTTTCATGAGATCCTCGAGCTCTTGTTGTACCTCCTCCGCCACCCGCGCCTCGCTTCTCTCGCTCGGTGCGCTCACGTCAAGATTATGCTCGTCATGCCACCGCCTCCTTCGTGGTCGCCACCTCGTTAGTGGCCCCTACAATACCCACGTTATCCTTGTCATTTTTCTTGCAACCAAATCCTTTTCTCAGAAGGTACAATTTTCATAAGGTATTACTCACCTTCTTTTTCCTCGAGCTGCTTCTTGGCATGGACGAGCTCGTTCTCGGACCGCCGAGGTTTTCCTTCAAAATATTGACCTCCGCAAGGTCTGGCAGAGGTCAAGACAGACTGCAATCCCATATTGACATATTTTTATATGACTCCTGCGTTTATCTTTCTAAAGATCCTCACCGCTTTTCTTTCCGAACACCGAACCGAGCATCGGGGCTACTGTCTATGCGGTACCATTTTACATATGTTGAAATTCTTACCTCAAAGCCCGTTAGAAGGCCATCAGAAGCTTGGTCAGCCCGCTTTTGGCGAGCTGAACCTTTTCGAATCACCGCACTCATAATAAAGGCGGTGTTCCTCTTCGATGGAGGCACCGTTGAGCGCCTCCAGCAAATTATCCGTCACCTCCGGTTGGACGGAGGCAGCCGGCGTCGTGGTCTTGCCCTTCTTACGAAGGGGTCGCCCGCCGGACTCCGGAGCCACTGTGGCCTCCGGGGCTGAGTCCGGTGCATAGTCCGGGAGGGTGTCCTGTGACACCTCCGAGGCCTCCTCCTCCTGGTGGGTCCTTTTCTGGGATCCCACTCGGCGTCGTCTGCTGCACGGGGGTGGAGGCAGTCGGAAGGGAATCCATATCCGACGCACTCCAAGGACCCGCCGATTTAAACGGGAAGATCATCCTTGGGCGGACTGCAGGGTTGTATGCGGCATTAGAAAGACATTATGTGGCGAAAATAAAAAAACCTTGAAGTTATTCGGGAGTCCGGATACTTACAATCTCGCCAGGGGCTTGGCCCTTGGAGGCCGATCCTCGTCGTAAATCAAGGCGTTGGCGGAGCAGTCCGGGGAAGAGTTTTTCCTTCAGGATACACTTCGCCTCCCTTGTTGGGGAGGCCTTCCTTTTCTTCCCTCCTTCACCGGGGAGAGGCTTTCTTCTTCTCCTCCTCGCCTTGGTGGGAGGAGTCGGCCTCGGATTCATCATCCGATAGCATTAAAACGGGAACTCTTCCGAGTCCTCGTGGCGTCTTCTTGGTTTTCTTCTCGGCACCACGTGGGGTGCGAAGCCGGCCAACCCGTTAGGCGGGCGTCCGCCGGATCCTTCCGGCAATGGGGCCGGACAGATAATCCATTCGCCTTCGCCAGCCATTCTCGCCAAAGGTAAAGGGACTTTAGATCCCGTGATAGAGCCAAACTATGGAAAACAAGTGGTGAAATCACTTACCTCGTCACCGGACGCCGCGAGCGAATCCGTGATCTTCGGTGGCGGATGCGGAGCTTCGCGCCTTTGAACAACACCTTCCGGACATCTTCGCACGTAGTGTCGAAGAGCCCGCCAGTGGTCCGTGCTGCGCCGGATCAAACTCCCACATGTTGAAGCCCTGCTGCTGGCATCGGAGAATCCGGCGAATGAGCATGACTCGACTACGTTAACAAGCTTGAGCTTCTTGTCCACCAGCCTGGATACAGGCTTGAGTCCGGTCAGCTCCTCCGAATCCCCAAGTCCGCCACTCTCTTTCCGGAGGTGAGCCGTAGGGATGCCGGATCTGAATTGGGGCCGCTGCCCAATCAGTGGTCAGCGGCTCGGTGATGTAGAACCACCCGATTGCCACCCCTTGATGGTTTCTACGAAAGTGCCCTCCGACCACGTGAACGTGGGACATCCCGCCCACCATGGCGCCTCCAAGACTCCGCTTGGCTGCCCTTCACAACCTTCGGCTTGACATCAAGGTCTTGAGCCTAAGCGAAGTGGGGCTGGATGCAGAGGAAGGCCTCGCACACGACGATAAATGCCGAGATGTTGAGGATGAAATTCGGGACCAGATCATGGAAATCTAGGCCGTAGTAGAACATGAGCCCCCGGACAAAGGGATGAAGCAGGAAGCCCGGTCCGCGGAGGAAATGGGGAAGAAATACTACCCTCTCATGGGGCCTGGGGTTGGGGACGAGCTCTCCCTCGTCGGGGAGCCGATCTGGCGATGTTGCTGGACAAATATCCGGCGTCGCGCAACTTCTGGATCTGCCCCTCCGTGACGGAGGAGGCCATCCACTTGCCTCCCGCTTCGGACATAGTTGGAGAAGGTTGAGGTGAGAAGTGCGGACTTGGGCGCTGGAGCTCGAGTTCACGGAGATGGATAAGTCAATGAGGAAGAAGGCGCAGGTAAAAAGGTTGGATCTTTATCCCCTTATATGGGCGGACAAAACATGTGTCCCCACCGCCCGGTAAAATTCGCTTATCTCCCAAGCGCCACACTCAATGGCGCGGTTGGGTTACCCACGTCCGTATTGATGGGAATCCCGGAATAAGGGGAACACGATTCGCTCGACAAGACGTGCCAAAGGAAACCGCTTCGCTAAACGTTGAGGTGGAACAATAAAAACAATTTGATTAAAGGCTTGGTAGTGGTGCGACGTCACGCCACGTATCACGCCAAAGAAATTGATCTTGTGTAATATTATTCTCTACGATGGTATGTGGAATTTATTTTTGCAGAGCGGACACTATCCCGGTGTTCACAATCTTCTATAAATTATGCGGAGGAAGAACCCGCCTTGCAATGTCAAGACAACATGCGCGCCGGACTTATCGTCATTGAAGCCTGGTTAAGGGCTACCGAGGAGTTCGGACTAGGGGTGTCCGGATAGCGAACTATCATCATCGGCGGACTCCAAGACTATGAAGATACAAGATTGAAGACTTCGTCCCGTGTCCGGATGGGACTTTCCTTGGCGTGGAAGGCAAGCTTGGCGATACGGATATGTAGATCCCTACCTTTGTAACCGACTCATGTAACCCTAACCCTATCCGGTGTCTATATAAACCGGAGGGTTTTAGTCCCAGAGGATCTAACAACAATCATACCATAGGCTAGCTTCTAGGGTTTAGCCTCTTTGACCTCGTGGTAGATCCACTCTTGTAACACACATCATCAATATTAATCAAGTAGGACATAGGGTTTTACCTCCATCAAGAGGGCCCGAACCTGGGTAAAACATCGTGTCCCTTGTCTCCTGTTACCATCTGCCTAGACGCACAGTTCGGGACCCCCTACCCGAGATCCGCCGGTTTTGACACCGACAGTAACCATAGAGCTTTCCACCAGCCAAATATGCATGTAGAGATAGCCATTATTCATCATTGCTCTATGGTGTGAATTTGCCAGTACATTCAATGTACTGACCCCTTGTGGCTGCAACGTCTCATGTTGCGTGATCCTCTGACAGTAAGTGATACGTTAGGGTTACGATTTCTACACTCAACTTTGCCGTTGGTGTTGATGGGAATCCACAACCTTGTTACTTCCGCTATTTGGATTGAGGTAATAGTATTTACGTTTTGATACATGTGATTTACCTCTGTTATAAATCCTCGAGTACTGTGTGTGTCAGCATACCGATCCAGGGATGACACTTAAGCACAGAGACTTGATCCATTCGGGTCGGGTCGCTACATGATCACCTTGACCAACAACAAGATAGGTTACCATGGCGGATTCTTCATTTGGTTAGTGTTATAGTAGTATAGGTCATGGTGAGATTCAGACCTAATTAAGTTTGAGCGCATATACTATGCACGCATGCATGCATATATGAATCCCCGTCGTTGGCTTGAAGTGTGGTGTAACATACATATGCATCATCAACCTAACCCTCACTCAGTCTGGGGATTTCTAGTTCGAAATCACGGTGCCACATCAAAGTTGTTACTCAAAAACACACCTCTCCATACATATGTTTGGGCCACACCCATGCAGTGGTTGTCTTCAGGGACTAGCTACTTGCGTGATTATTGGCAAGCTAGCCCATCTCCGGGGTCGCATGGGCGGCCGTCACTTTGACCAACAACAAGAGATAGGTTATACGACCAAGTTGGATTATTCTTGGTCCGTTTTACGATCCATCTTGGTGAGGTATATGCCTCTCTGGCCTGCCAACTGAAAGTGTGTGTGTGTGTGGGGGGGGGGGGTGCTACATCACACTTTGCTAGGTGAACCTCAGTTAGGTGGCTCATGCATTCATAGCTTAATAAGGATTCCCTTCGTGGCGACACAAGGGGGGTGGGGGGCTGCTAGCTACTTCGCACTTTGCTAGGTGAACCTCGGTTGGCGGGGAGGGGGGCATGCTCATAGCATAGGATTCCCTTCGTGCCGACACGAGGGGGGGCTGCTAGCTACTTCACACTTTGCTAGGTGAACCTCGGTTGGGGGGGGCATGTGCATTCAAAGCTTAGGAGTCCCTTCATGCCGACACGAGGGAGGGGTGGCTACTAGCTACTTTGCACTTTGCTAGGGTGAACCTCGATTGGGGGGGAGGGCATGCATTCATAGCTTAGCTAGGATTCCCTTCATGCCGACATGAGGGAGGGAGGCTGCTAGGTACTTTGCACTTTGCTAGGTGAACCTCGGTTGGGGGGGATGCATTTATAGCTTAGGAATCCCTTCGTGCCGACACGAGGGAGGGGGGCTGCTTGCTCTACTTCACACTTTGCTAGGTGAACCTCGGTTGGGGGGCATGCATTGATACCTTAGGATTCCCTTCGTGCCGACATGAGGGAGGAGGGATGCTAGCTACTTCGCACTTTGCTACGGTGAACCAGTTGGGGGGGCATGCATTCATACATAGCTTAGGGTTCGCTTCGTGCCAACACGAGGGAGGAGGGGGGCTGCTAGCTACTTCGCACTTTGCTAGGTGAACCTCGGTTGAGGGGGAGGGGGCATGCATTGAGAGCTTAGGATTCCCTTCGTGCCGACACAAGAGGGTGGGAGCAAGCAATACCGTGTGCTTTGCGAGAGAGGTGCCACATCAAAGTTGCATTTGGTATTTGAAAATCAAACCACCCTTTTGATACATAAATTTGGTCCACATGCAAGTGTGTTCGTGTTCTGACCCTCTCTCGGCCATCATTTTCGCCAAATTTATGAACATTAGACAAGTCGGATGACGCAACAGACACGGTTCACTCAAACTAATCGTGTGCCACGCCGGTGCACCTGTCACGCACACATCCGCCCAGTACATTGGGCTCCACGAGGCCCCCCTCTCAAAAATATTTGCCCGCTTCGAGGGTTTTTCTGTTTCATAACACATGGTTGTATCTCCGGACCGTGTGCGATATTTCTTGTTCCCAATCCCGCCTGCATCGACAATATCTGCCTGCCTCGAGGGTTTTTCTTTTTCATAACAAACGGTTGTTATCACCAGACCATGTGTGATGCACTATCATCAAAATTTTCAATAGCCCGACATTTCACTACGACGTTTGACTCCCGCGTAGTAAAATTTTCAGTACCCGCGTCATTTCCTCAAACACCCCGCCCCCTCCACACACACACACACACACACACCAAAACCTCCTTGGGCATGCCCACCCACACACACACACACCCTCCCCCGCACGAAACCCTAGCAAAGTCAACGCCGCCGCTGCCGCCGCAGCAAGGCCTCCATTGTCAACATCTGCCGGTTTTCCCGTGAAGCTTACCCACCGATCTCCATACCCAGGTCGCCCTGAGTTTCTTAGATGACGCCTGCCAAATGCCCCCTTTCCCACAGATCCCCATCCTCATCCCCCACTCCAGAGTGTTGCAGCCTAAGCCGGGCTACGCTTCCCGTGGAGCTCGAGGAGCTACTGGCCCAAAAGAGGTGTATAGCGGTCTCTTTGCCCGACGTCGCCGAGGAAGCTAACGACCATTACTAGCGGCAGGCACTCAAGCAGCGGGCTAGAGTATGCGGGCATGTCCCTTCCGCCGGCTATGACATCGAGGTCATCGACAGCGACGCCCTGAGGCGGGCTATGTCACAGGTTAAGTGGCCCACCCCCAACCCCTCGAGTTCAACCGCCGTCGATCTCATCCATCGCCCCGCCGCTGATCTCCTCTGGCTCGCTGTCAACAATTTGCCATTCTACATCGCCATCGAGCCCCTTTTGTCATTTCTATAGGACACGTTCCGCGATGCTGGCTTGGGATCCACAGCTTCCAAGTCAGACCTCATCGACGGTGACCATGAGGAGGGCACCCTCTCCGGCTCTTCCAAGGGGAAAGAGCCCATCTACTGTTCCAAGGGGAAAGCGCCCGTCTGCGACATCAGGGAGGGCACCCTATAGCCATGCTCTTCCACGGGGAAGGAGCCCATCTGCGACAATATGGAGCACATCCAGGGTCCGTGCTCTTCCCACAGGAATGAGCCCATCTGTGACAAGTGAGGAAACACATGATTTGTTTATTTCAGTTCTTCACAATGTGATGCTCAATATGTGTAATTATTTACTGTGCAGTACATATCATCAATCCAGTTTTAAACATACTGATAGGAATGCATATATTTGCTTGCTCTTAAGCCTATTATAGCTAGCATATGCCTCTTTTAAAGTTTTTTGATTGTTCGGTTGTTTGTAGTTAGCATATATTCAGTTTCAAATGCTATCTTTGGTTGTTCGTAGTATACCTTGTTTATTCCAGGTATTCACAACCTGATGTTCTATATGTGCAAGTATGAACTGTGCAGTTCAATTTCATCAGTACCAGTTTCAACAATACCACTATGAATGACTACATTTGGTTGCTGCATCTTGTAGTTAACACGCCTTTCCATTTTTATTTAACCATTACTATTGTACTTAGACCTGCACAATACCTGTTTGAATGACCATGTTTGCTTGTTGTTAAATGTTAGGCCTATTGCAGTTAGCACACCTTTCCACTTGTTTTGCTTTTACTAAGCGTGCTTAAACCTCGCATTAATGAAGCTATCTTTTGGAGATTATTTTGTCTGCCATGTGTAATTTTGGTTGATGTTTAGCCTGTTGTGCTTATCATGCTTCTTTATGTACCTACACAGGACAATTTTGGGAATGACTGTTGTTTTCCATCGAGGTTAGTTTCATCCCATGGCTTATATCTGCTCACTGTTCAAGATATCCGTAGCTGGTACCATATAGCCCGACGGCTGATAAGGGACTAATCGGTGAATCGGACTTTTAACTGAATATATCTACAACCCATTTTCCCTTAGATTAACTAGGGCCATATGTAATATATTTGAGGCTACATAGCAACATGCATTGTACTTAATGTCTAAATATGCAATCCTAGGCTACATAGCAACAAGGAAGAATGTTACATTAATGTTCTAATGATGTCTAGATATACGTAGAAGAGCAAAGAAGCAAGACAAAGAACAACACAACCCTATTTGGATACTCAACTTAGCTAGAGGTTAGAGTTAGTTTCTAGCTCATTACTAACCCTGAACTAACTCCATCCAAAGAGTGGTTTGGATGGCAAGGTTAGATTGACAATAAATGCACTAGGAGAACTAGCTCCAATTAGCACATCTTGGGTTGGATACTAGTTTTTTTGGGTGGATTATAGATGCAACTAGCTCAAACTAGCCCTCATGTTTAGATATACTTTAGGGCTATTTGAGCCCGAACTAGCTCAAACTAACTGTAACCCGTGGATACTGCAGCAGATAATTTTTAAGAATGAACTAAACTCCTTCCGGCCCATAATATAAGATGTTAATTCATCTAATATTTGAGTATATTGGATGTTATAAGATACTCCCTCCGTTCCTAAATATTTTTCTTTTTAGATATTTCAAATGGACTACCACATACGGATGTATATAGACATATTATAAAAGAGTGTTGTACTACATCATTGTGCAATTGCTGTTTAGCTTCTAATACTAACTTGGTGCTTTTAGGTAAATATGTCATTGGTAAAGATCCGCATTTTGACCCTTTCTGCGTATGGGGCAATGAGATATCGTTGAACCAGCATCAAGTGAGGAAGCTGATAAAGATTGTTAGTAAAATGGGTCCAAAGATGGCAATTAAACTATTTGTTTACACTTTATCCAAGACAACAGCGAACTGCAGGATGGTAATTAAGAACTCTGCATCCTTCTTTTTACTGCCCATAATGAGTTGTGTTAGATGACAATGTCTGAAATCTTATTCCTTCGCAGTGGTTGCCAAAGAAGTTCACTCAAGATTACCTCTCAAACTACATGATTGGTGGGCATGCAAAGGTTAAAGTATTTCTACCAGAACACGATGATTATCTAGATGTTTTCCTAAAGACTGTGAAGGATGGGCGGTCGGCCATCACAAGGGGTTGGACTAGAGTCGTGCATGCCTTCTGCATGGAGGAGGGCACAATATGGGCATTCCGCTTCACCTTGTTGAGCAATCAGAATATATTTCGCCTCTTTCTTTACCATCTTTAATAGTACAAGTATACAACTGTTGTTCATCATTCTTTATTTGGTTCTTATGTAATTCTTGAACATATGTACCTATGAATTGAATAATGCATTGGTTGTTTGAACCTGGTGGATATGAATAAAGCTGTAGCATACATTCAAATTCAAATCCAAATCCGGTACAATTTGGAAAAGTAGCAATTAAATTACGGTGAAATTACGCTCTCCAGGTTGTTATGTCACACACGGTTGGTAAAACAATTACGTTTGCGATATGCACCATAATCCGAGACGGTTCACAGAGAGGAAACGTGTGCAAGCATGCACACATTTGCCGTTTGCAAAGCGTGTGTGATGTCAGACAATATCACAAACGGTGCGGGCAAACTAGACGTTAGTGTTAGTTGCCTTATCGTACATGATTCACAACCATGAACTGTTTCTGATGACGTATGCATCGTAAATGTTGCACCACAGAATAGCGTGTGCGATAGTTGCCGTGTACGACGATGTTACAACGGTCCGATGTTTCGTAATCCTGTCCGACACTTGTACGACGATTAGCTAATCTTCTTAACGGTGAACCGTTTGTGATGGGCCACACATCATACACGTTCTATAATAGTGAACCGTTTGTGACGCACATCGTAAACGTAGCACCACAGAATACCGATTGCGATGGCAATGCAAGCAGAAATGAGTAGGAGTACTGTAGGGGCCCTATCCCCGACCTTTTCTGGGTCGTGTAGGAAGGACCCCCCTATCGCCCACACTCACTTGGCGACCGTTCCAAATGCCGTCATGGAAAGGGGTTTTAAACTGTTTGTTTAGGACCGACACGCACCAGTGCATGCCTGTCACATACAATTCCTTCAGCCCTACATTGCCAGTGATACTAGTGGCATCCTCAGATGAGGAATTCGTGATAAGAAAGACAGTTGAAGAATTTGCAGTAATAGAAGCATTTGAACTTTCAGGTAAATAATTAGCAGATTTACGTCCAATGCATTTCAAACATGGTGGAATGAATTCATCCAGAGCGACACTGATCTCATGAGCAAGTAATAAATCCCGCTCCTTCTGAAGATCTTCATAACTCACCCTTAACTTCTCAAGATCTTGCTTTCTTTGAAGAAATTCATAAGAAAGCTTCTCATGATCAGCTAAGAGAGTGTTATGATGACTTTGAAGGTTGTCAAACTTAGGCTGAAGTCTCTGAAGATTATTAGTTAGAGTTTGAGTTCGATCCATTTCTTCACCCAACATATCATCCCTTTCATCTAGCATGTTTTGAACCTCTTCCAAAGCTTTTTGTTGTTTAGTGGCAAGAGAAGCAAGCTTGGTATAGCTAGGTCCAAATTCATCACCAGATTCATCATCACTAGACTCAGATAGGAAGCATTCAATTACCTTGGCACCTTTTGCCATAAGGCATGGCGTAGAGGTTGATGATTCAGGATCGAAATTCATCATTTTGAGCGATTCCTTGAAATCCTCAAACCAGGGATCATGATGAGTTTGATGACCTTCATAGACATTAGAGAGTCAGTCCCAGATAAGCTTCGTATGGCAGAGATGCATAATGTTCTAGAACTGATTTCGGGATAAGCAGGAGCAGATGACATCCTTCGCTATGATGTCAAGTCAAGTGTACTTGCGAGTATCATCAGCCTCCGCCATCTTGCAAAGATCAGTAACACCAATCTCTGTGACCGTCCACAGCTTGCTGTTCATAGCCATGAGACGCTTCTTCATCATGGCCTTCCACTTAGGATAATCATGACCGTCAAAGATGGGGCATGTCACTTTCTTCATTCCTGCAGTCGACATAACTAAAACTCCAACTGGTTAGACCAAAATCACACAGAACAAGGGATTACCTTGCTCTGATACCAATTGAAAGTGCGTTATATCGACTAGATGAGGGTGAATAGGCGATTTTTACAAATTTGTCACTGAGGAATTTCAAGGTGAGGAAATTCCTAAGCAACGAACTACTTAGGAGCGGAATAAGTTGTAGCGACCCGACCTCAGATGGTCAAGTCTCTGTGCTTTCGTGTCATCCCTGGATCGGTAATGCTGACACACACAGTACTCGAAGGATTTATAACAGAGTAGCAATCACACACTTATTACATCGAATGTCTCAAAAGAGAACTTATTACAATAATATGGCTTAAGGCCATCTAATGCGATAACAAATGGAAGGCTTGGAAGATAAAGTGAGTCCATCAACTCCAACGGCATAACCGAGCTGCACGGCAATGACCTATCAAACCTTACTCCTCGTTGCGAAAAGTCTGCAACATAATACGTTGCAGCCCGAAAACGGGTCAAGCACATGGAATATGCTGGCAATGTAACACATAGAGAGTAATGAAAGAATAAGCTATACTACATGCATATATGGCTGGTGGAAAGCTCTATGGTTACAGTTTTGCAAAAAGCCAATTTTTCCCTACATCAAAGGATTAAATTTTAATTTAACTATCATGGTGGTTGAAACATCATTGAGAAGGTATAACCCCAACTCAATCCCAATTAAAGTGGTTAACAACCCAACAATATTAATTAAGAGTGATGAGATACATGTGAATACTCAAGTACTAGATACTCGTAATTGTCCATAACCAGGGACACGGCTAACCATGATTAGATTGTACACTCTGCAGAGGTTTATGACTTTTCCCCACAAGACTCGATCGCCTCCGTTGATTTCTCGCACTACATGGTGTTTGAGAAACGGATGACCGAGACACAGTCATTCAGAAACATTAACTCTCTACTCCGGATAGATCATACCAAACCTATAAAAACCCACTACCTGCTGATCTACCTCTTCGAGAGCTTCACGTAACTTACTCCACTATGCTAGAGCCCATAATAGCTTGTGGCTGCACACGGAAGTTTCTAGCATGAATAATCTCAGTTCCCTCACGAGCACTGGTGGCGGTCCATAGGAAGATCACACGGGTACCCCGGGATTTCCAAAATAAAGCATAACAACACTTTGGGTTCCCCAGGTGCCTCAATCCACCCAGATGTGTATTAAAGTTGCCACCTTAAAGTAAACCATTAATTAGCAATCTCACATCTGTCATGAATATCTCTCAAAGCCAAACCACGTCTACGAGCATAGCATGGCAAGATAAGCAATACGTAGAAGTAACTCCCAAGGGTTTGAATTTAACGGGGCAATAGGTTCCTACCTCATCAACTACTTCCCAACCCACAAATTAATGACATCCTAAACATGCAATGTTTGAGGGTTGAAACTAATGCATAAAAACTGGGTATGAAAAGAGTATGATCAAATGTTACTTGCCTTGCTGACGATCCGTGAATCCTAGAGACTCGTAGTAACACGCTTCGCACTAAGAGAATTCTATCGCAAGCAAACAATACATACATAAGCAACAAACAAAGATGCACAAACGAAACTTCAACTGGAAGAGGTTGACCGGAGAGTTCAACTTAAGAACTCCGGTTTGCAAAAAGAATCAAACCAAACGGAGCAACGAAACTCAAACGGCGAAAGAAACAAGATCCGTTTACTAATCTGAACTAGGGTCAAATTTTACGGAGGCAAAAACTGATTTAAGTTGACTATTCGGAAAGAGGGTTTCGAGATGAAACTCCAGGCGCTTGAATCGTCTGATTCCGATAAACGAGCGAAACGTTATACTAATTCGAACATCGGATTAGAAATCGCGATCGGAATAATCGCGGAATAAATCCGATAAAAGAAAACGCATTTAACGGCTAAGCGAACGAACGTTCGTTAGCAGAAACTAAACGCATTTAACGGTTCGTAAAAACGAACGAACGGATGAACGCTCGCAAAATAAATAAACCAGAAAAAAATAAAACCGATCTATGTAAAAAAACGGCTAGGGTTTTCTAAAAAAACCGAAGGGTTCTTTAAAAAAAAACGGGCGACGAGGGCTACCTCCGTGGGTCCCATGAGGGCGGGCGAGGCGAGGGGTGGCGCGGCGACTGGCGAGGGGCGAGGCGACGCGAGAGGCGGCGGCGACGGCCAAGGCGGGCGGGCGCTAGGCTCGGGCTCGGCTCGGGTCCGAGGTGGGTGGCGGAGGTGGCGGTGATTAGAGAGGCGGCGGTGGTATTTAAAGAGGGGTGGCTTGGAGGAGGGGCAAGGCGGCGGGTGGGAGTCCGGCTCGGACTCTGTCCACAAGGGCGCTGTGCAGCGTGAGGCGGCGCACGGGTCAAGGCTCGCTTCTACCGGGCCTTTGGCCTAGTCGGGCGCGGTTCTTTTTTTTTAAACATCCCGCCGAAAATTGTAAAAACCCTAGAAAAATAAATAAAATCTAAAAATGCCAAAACAAGTTTTCTTTGCCTAAATAAAATATTTAGAACAAGATGAACTTTTCTTGGCCCCTAAAATGCAATTTTAAATATATGCAAATTTTTCTCTAGGCAAATAAAATTCCAAATAAATAAAATAAAATCCAAATAATGATTTTAACATTTTTCCTCCGGTATTCCAATTATTTTTGGAGAAGTCATATTATCTCCTCTCATTTATTATTAAACATGAAATATTTTCCGGAGAGAAAAATAATAAAATCCAAAATCCTCATCTTCATTATTTGATAAAATTCAAATATGAAAATCAGAAAATCCCCAACTCTCTCCGAGGGTCCTTGTGTTGCTTAGGATTTCGAGGATGGCAAACGAGAATGCAATAAAATATGATATGCATGGATGACCTATGTATAACATGCCAAATTGAAAATTTGGGATGTTACAAACCTACCTCTTAAGATGAATCTAGCCCTCGAGATTCGGGTTGGCTAGAAAATAGGTGCGGATGGTCCTTGCGAATATCATCTTCTCGTTCCTGTGTGGCATCCTCCTCTGTATGGTGGCTCCACTGAACTTTGCAAAACTTGATAACTTTGTTGCGGGTGACTCGACTGTCGAAATCCAGAATCTTTACTGGCTTCTCCTCATAAGTCAAATTACTATCCAATTGTATCGCCTCTAGGGGCACTGTATCCTTTTAACGGTATGTCGGACATCTCAGCGTGGCACCTTTTCAGTTGTGATACGTGAAACACATTGTGAACTCCTGACAATCCTTCAGGTAACTCCAGCTTGTAGGCAACTTCTCCCATCCGTTCCAAAACACGATACGGTCCTACAAATCTTGGGGCTAACTTTCCCTTTACTCCAAAACGCTTCACTCCCTCGTGGGTGATACTTCATGCAGTAGGCTCATCTCCAATTTCATAGGTTACTTCCTTGCGTTTTGAATCTGCGTAACTCTTCTGTCTAGACTGTGCAATCTTTAGTACATCTCGATCGCTTTAACCTTCTCCTCCGAGTCTTTGATCAAATCTGGCCCATACAACCGACGGTCTCCTACCTCATCCCACATCAATGGTGTTCTACATCCGCATCCATCTGAGCTTCGAACGGTGCCATCTTCAAACTGGCCTGGTAGCTGTTATTATATGAAAAATTCTGCGTACGGCAAATTGTCATCCCAACTAGATCCATAATCTAGCGCACAGGCTCTTAACATATCCTCCAGGATCTGATTAACTCTCTCTGTCTGTCCATCCGTCTGTGGGTGGAACGCGGTACTGAATACCAATCTGGTACCTAAGGTCTGATGTAGTTGATGCCAAAATTTTGAAGTAAACTGTGTTCCTCTATCTGATACGATGCTCCTCAGAACTCCGTGCAAACATACGATCCTGGTCATATATATCTTGGCTAACTTGGCACTTGTATAAGTGGTTTTCACTGGGATGAAGTGAGCTACTTTGGTCAAACTATCCACAACTACCCATATTGAATCATATCCTGCTTTGGTTCTGGGTAATCCGGTGATAAAATCCATGCCAAGTTTGTCCCACTTCCATTCGGGTATTGGCATAGGCTGCAACAGTCCTGCTGGCTTTTGGTGCTCTGCCTTCACTCTCTGACATACATCGCAAACGGCTACATACTCGGAAATATCCTTCTTCATACCAGTCCACCAGAAACGTTCCTTCAAGTCCAAATTCATCTTGGTGTTTCCGGGGTGAATCGAGTATGGTGAGTCATGGGCCTCTTAAAGTATTAACTTCCTGATCTCCTAATTGTTGGGCACATAAATCCGGTCCTCAAACCACAAGGTATCGTGCTCATCCTCGCGAAATCCTTTGGCTTTTCCTTTGCCCATCTTTTCTTTTATCTCAGCAATATCTTTATCCTCCTTCTGAGCTTCTCGAATCTTGTCTAACAAGGTCGACTGAACCTCTATTGTTGCAAGAAAACCTCTTGGAACAATCTCCAACTGAAGTTCCATAATATCCTCTGCTAACTCCTTTGGCAGTCCTCTACTTTCAAGGATGTTGGCATAGCTCTTCCGACTCAAAGCGTGCCTTTCGACGTTGGCCTTTCCTGGATGATAGTGTAGCTTCATATCATAATCCTTTATAAGCTCCAGCCATCTCCTCTGTCTGAGGTTCAGCTCCTTCTGTGTGAAAATGTACTTCAAGCTTTTATGATCCGTGTACACATCACAACGGTTTCCAATGAGATAATCTCTCCAGGTTTTTAACGCATGCACTACAGCTGATAACTCTAAATCATGCGTGGCATAGTTCAACTCATGTGGCTTCAGTTGTCGTGAGGCATAGGAAACCACTTTTCCGTCCTGCATAAGAACACATCCAAGTCCCAAGCGAGAGGCGTCACAATACACTTGAAACTCCTTATGTATATCTGGCAAGGTCAGCACTGGGGCTGTAGTCAACCGTTTCTTCAACTCTTGAAAGCTTATCTCGCAATCCTCTGTCCATTTGAACTTAGTATCCTTATTTAGCAATTTTGTCATTGGTTTAGCAATCTTGGAAAAATTCTCAATGAATCTCCGATAATATCCTGCCAGTCCAAGGAAACTGCGAATCAAGCCGACTGAAGTGGGTGCCAACCATTCAAAGGATCGATCGAATTTTCTTGGGATCTACCGCTATACCCTCTCCCGATATAACATGCCCAAGAAATCCAACTTCCTTCAACCAAAACTCACACTTGCTGAATTTGGCGTATAACTGGTGTTCCCTGAGTTTCTCGAGAACCAAACGTAGGTGTTCTGCGTGCTCCTCCTCGTTCTTCGAGTAAACCATAATATCATCAATAAACACCACAACAAACTTGTCCAAATACTCCATGAACACTTTATTCATCATACTCATGAAATAGGCAGGGGCGTTAGTCACCCAAACGACATGACCGTATACTCATATAATCCATATCGAGTGGTGAACGCTGTCTTGGTTATATCCTTCTCTCGAATCTTCAATCGATGGTATCCTCGATCAGAGATCAATCTTGGCTAAAACACCTTAGCTCCTTGCAATCGATCAAACAGATCGTTGATCGTCGGTAATGGATACTTGTTCTTTATTGTTACTTCATTCGAGCTTCGGTAATCAACAACCATCCTTAGGGATTTATCCTTCTTCTCCACCGGAAATCGGGGCTCCCCAAGGTGATGAACTTCTACGGATGTAACCTTTCTCCAATAGCTCCTTGATCGCTTCTTAATTTCCTCCAGATCATTTGCGGGCATCCGTAGGGTCTCTTTGATATTGGCCCCGTGCACTGCATTAGTTCTATCGTAAACTTCGATGTCTCGATCCGGTGGCATGCCGGGTAACTCCTCTGGAAAAACATCTGGATAATCCTTTACTACAGGTACCTCCTCCTGTACAACTCCCGTGAGGTTATTCACTTGGCTCCTCCTAGGCACATGCCTAGATATATACTTAATCCTTTTCCTCCGGGTGGTAAGATAAATTGACTTGCTAGCGGTCAATACTTCCTCCAAACTTTGACATCCAGTCCATACCTAATATCACATCCAATCCTTGCGACTCCAAGATAATTAGGTCGACGGAAAAACATGCGTGCCAATGATTAGGGGTATCTGGGTGCACCATCCGCTAGCCATGTACTGCTGCTCCATGCGAGCTCACTAAAAGAGGTGTCCTAAGGGTGCAGGTTGGTATCTTAAACTTATCCACAAATCCCTTGATATGTATGAATGCGATGCACCAAAGATCGAAAAGAACAATAGCGGTAAATGACTGAACCAAAAACTTACCTATTACCGCGTCCGGCTGCTCTTTGACTTCCTCCACGTTAACGTGGTTCACTTGTCCTTTGTTGAATGGATTGGGCTTCTTCCCAGCGCTTCCATTTCCATTTCCATTCTTTCCTTCGGGGCAGTCATTGGCATAATGCCCTGTCTTCCCGCACTTCAAACAAATAACCTGGCTTAAGTCCCTCTTGGCGGGTGTAGCTGGGTTTGAGCGATTCTGATTATTGTTGACTCCATTCACATTCCCATTCTTCGCACCATTATGCGATCCTCCTCCAGTATGGTTATGTCCTCCATGGTTATGAACAAGTCTCCCGAGTTCGGGGTTAAACGAGGCTTCTGGTGAGCTCCTGAGTTATACTTCCCTTGTCCATACTTTCTCTTACGACTCTCAATTTGCTGCTGCTTTCCTTCAATCATTAGCGCCTTATCTACCAACTCCTGGTAGTTGTTGAAAGTTGCCACCATCAACTGCATACTCATCTCATCATTCAGCCCTTCCATAAACTTCTATTGCTTCGGGGCATCGGTGGCTACATCATCAGGGGCATAGCGTGATAACTTGCTAAACTCATCCACGTACTGAGCCATAGTACGGTTCCCCTGGCGTAAGTTGCGGAACTCACGCTTCTTTATCTGCATGGCTCCAGTTGAAACATGGGCCGTGCGAAAAGCTTGTTGGAACTGATCCCAAGTGACATTGGCTATAGGAAAAGTAGCCGTGTAATTCTCCCACCATGCGGCTCTTGGTCCATCCAATTGATATGCTGACAAAGCGCACTCTTTCAAAGATCCGTGCATCCTGCGGTGGTTAACTCCTTCCAATACGGGCGTAGCCAATCATACGCAACTATTGGCTCGGTGCTCTTGGAAAACACCGCGGTTGTAACCTCGTGAAACGGGCTAAATTGTCCTTGGCGGCGGGTTGTTGTTGTTGTTGTTGGCATTGCCCTGGTTCTGAACTAGCAGTTGCATCAAGGCATTCTGCTGTTGGATCAACTGAGTGAGCTCCGGTGGGAAAACAAAACCGGGGTCACGTCTTGGAGGCATCTGAAGGTTTAGATGGAAGAGATTAGAATAGAAAGGGGTCTTGCGAGAAAACACTACCCATATGCACATGAGGCAAACACACATTCATTCAATCAAGCAAGCAAGGGCATACAAAACGGTCTAGGACTATCGCATAAGTGCTCAACTACTACTAGTTACATGGGGGAAATACTACTATTATATGGTGGTCATCTAGAAATTTTGATCGGTGGAAGACTCCATGATGTCCGCTTCCACCGTCTTCATAGTCATCATCACTTGGATCTGAGTCGGTGTCGTCGATGATGATGTAGTTGTCCGGACAAGCGGGATCTTCTTCCTCTTCTTGCTCCTCTTCTTTGGGTGCTGGTCCTCCCATGAAGACTCCGATCTTCTTGACTAAGTCGTCATTCTTCTCCAGTAGGGTCTTGATTTCTTCCTCATATCCATCGCGTGTAGACTTGAGTTCTTCCTCCAGCTCGATGATCCTAGTTTTCGCCTTCTTCAAATCAATCATGTCTGCGCACATCTGGTTCTCTTGACGTCGAATGTGCTGGTTTAGCTCCTGGATGTAAGCTGCAATGGATCTATCCTTCTTGGTGCTGATTACTTCCCATTGCTCGTCTCGGCGTCCACATATTTGGTATATGGTGTCTTTAAGCTCCTTATTGTAGACTTCTCCAATGCGTCCCATGGTAATGTGGGCTGCCATACTCTTTCCCAAACTCCATGTTGGTGCATTGAAAACGCACACTATGGGCTCCGTGCTTGGCGCAAACGTCCTTCCGGGAACGAGAGCTTGAATCTTCCAGCATTCTTCTTCTGGTAAGGTGGCGTTGTACGTCCCGGTGAAACTTCGTATTCCAATATTCAGGTACCTAGTGACTTCCTTCAAGTGGCGTCCAAAAGGTGTGTCTTCATCCGGTTGTGCAAACTTATAGTTCATCATCGTCATCCTAAAGAGTGGGAAAAAAAGGAGAGAGGTCAGAAATGAGTAGAGAGGTGTGACCTATGGTTTTATCTTAGTGGTCGTGTCCTACACTCAGCGTGTGCTCTGATACCATCTTGTAGCAACCCGACCTCAGATGGTCAAGTCTCTGTGCTTTTGTGTCATCCCTAGATCGGTAATGCTGACACAAACAGTACTCGAAGGATTTATAACAGAGTAGCAATCACACACTTATTACATCGAATGTCTCAAAAGAGAACTTATTACAATAATATGGCTTAAGGCCATCTAATGCGATAACAATGGAAGGCTTGGAAGATAAAGTGAGTCCATCAACTCCAACGGCATAATCGAGCTGCACGGCAACGCGACCTATCGAACCTTACTCCTCGTCTGAAAAGTCTGCAACATAATACGTTGCAGCCCGAAAACGGGTCAGCACATGGAATATGTTGGCAATGTAACACATAGAGAGTAATGAAAGAATAAGCTATACAACATGCATATATGTCTGGTGGAAAGCTCTATGGTTACAGTTTTGCAAAAAGCCAATTTTTCCCTACATCAAAGGAATAAATTTTAATTTAACTATCATGGTGGTTGAAACATCATTGAGAAGGTATAACCCCAACTCAATCCCAATTAAAGTGGTTAACAACCCAACAATATTAATTAAGAGTGATGAGATACATGTGAATACTCAAGTACTAGATACTCAGAATTGCCCATAACCGGGGACACGGCTAACCATGATTAGATTGTACACTCTGCAGAGGTTTGCACTTTTCCCCACAAGACTTCGGTCGCCTCCGTTGATTTCTCTCACTACATGGTGTTTGAGAAGCGGATGACCGAGACACGATCTTCGAAACATTAACTCTCTACTCCGGATAGATCATACCAAACCTATAAAACCCACTACCTGCTGATCTACCTCTTGAGAGCTTCACGTAACTTACTCCACTATGCTAGAGCCCATAATAGCTTGTGGCTGCACACGAAGTTTCTAGCATGAATAATCTCAGTTCCCTCTCGAGCCTGGGTGGCGGTCCATAGGAAGATCACACGGGTACCCCGGATTTCCAAATATAAAACAGACAACACTGGGTTCCCCAGGTGCCACAATCCACCCAGATGTGTATTAAAGTTGCCACCTTAAAGTAAACCATTAATTAACAATCTCACATCTGTCATGAATATCTCTCAAACCCAAACCACGTCTACGAGCATAGCATGGCAAGATAAGCAATACGTAGAAGTAACTCCCAAGGGTTTGAATGTAACGGGGCAATAGGTTCCTACCTCATCAACTACTTCCCAACCCACAAATTAATGACATCCTAAACATGCAATGTTTGAGGGTTGAAACTAATGCATAAAAACTGGGTATGAAAAGAGTATTATCAAATGTTACTTGCCTTGCTGACGATCCGTGAATCCTAGATACTCGTAGTAACACGCCTCGCACTCCGGGAATTCTATCGCGAGCAAACAATACATACATAAGCAACAAACAAAGATGCACAAACGAAACTTCAACTGGAAGAGGTTGACCGGAGAGTTCAACTTAAGAACTCCGGTTTGCAAAAAGAATCAAACCAAACGGAGCAACGAAACTCAAACGGCGAAAGAAACAAGATCCGTTTACTAATCTGAACTAGGGTCAAATTTTATAGAGGCAAAAACAGATTTAAGTTGACTATTCGGAAAGAGGGTTTCGAGATGAAACTCCAGGCGTTTGAATAGCCTAATTCCGATAAATGAGCGAAAAGTTATACTAATTCGAACATCGGATCAGAAATCGCGATCGGAATAATCGTGGAATAAATCCGATAAAAGAAAACGACGAACGGCTAAACGAATGAACGTTCGTTAGCAGAAACTAAACGACGAACGGTTCGTAAAAATGAACGAACGGATGAACGCTCGCAAAATAAATAAACCGGAAAAAAAAATAAAACAGATCTATGTAAAAAAACGGCTAGGGCTTTCTAAAAAAACCGAAGGGTTCTTTTTAAAAAAAAAACCGGCGACGAGGGATACCTCCGGCGAGGTCGTCCGTGGGTCCCATGAGGGGCGGGCGAGGCGGGAGGCGCGACTGGCGAGGGGCGGGCGACGCGAGAGGCGGCGGCGACGGCCAAGGCGGCGGCGGCGCTGCTCGGGTCCGAGGTGGAGTGGCGGCGGGGTGATTAGAGAGGAGGCGGTGGTATTTAAAGAGGCGGTGGCTTGGAGGAGGGACAAGGCGGCGGTGGGAGTCCGGCTCGGACTGTCCGGGCGGCGGGCGGCCGGCTGGGCTGCTCGGTGGGCCTTTGGCCAAGTCGGTAGCAGTTCTTTTTTAACATTCATGAAAATTGTAAAAACCCTAGAAAAATAAATAAAATCTAAAAATGCCAAAACAAGTTTTCTTTGCCTAAATAAAATATTTAGAACAAGATGAACTTTTCTTGGCCCCTAAAATGCAAATTTAAATATATGCAAATTTTTCTCTAGGCAAATAAAATTCCAAATAAATAAAATAAAATCCAAATAATGATTTTAACATTTTTCCTTCGGTATTTCAATTATTTTTGGAGAAGTCATATTATCTCCTCTCATTTATTATTAAACATGAAATATTTTCCGGAGAGAAAAATAATAAAATCCAAAATCCTCGTCTTCATTATTTGATAAAATTCAAATATGAAAATCAGAAAATCCCCAACTCTCTCCGAGGGTCCTTGAGTTGCTTAGGATTTCGAGGATGGCAAACGAGAATGCAATAAAATATGATATGCATGGAGGACCTATGTATAACATGCCAAATTGAAAATTTGGGATGTTACATAAGTATTCAGATGCAAGCATAATAGAGAAGTAGCACAGTCATCATGATGAAATGAAAACAAGCACAGAGTACAAGTAGCATATAACACGGATGAAGACAAACTGACTGAAGAAATAAGATTGAGGAAATTGAGAAAGTCTTCAGTCAAAGTCTTCAAGAAGTAACAATCAAGTACTTCAACACATGAATGAAGAAATGAAAGGGTTGAGGAAATAGAGCCAGTAGCTTAGTGAAGACAATGATTTGGTAGACCAGTTCCAACTGGTGTGACAGTCGTACGTTTGGATGGAGCGGCTAGGTATTTAAACCTGAGAACACATAGTCCCGGACACACAGTCCTCACCGTATTCTCCTTGAGCTAAGATTACACAGACCTCGCCCAATCACACGTGGTAAGTCTTCAGGTGACTTCCAAACCTTCACAGACTCGGTCACTCGTCGATCCACAATTTCCTCCTGGATGCTCTAGACCATGACGCCTAACCGTCTGGAGGATGCACAGTCCTCAAAGGTAATAAGCGTCAGTTCCACACAGGAACAATCTCTTCAGTGATGCTCAATCACTTTGGGTTTGTAGGTGTGTGGGTTTGGGTTTTTCTCACTTGATGATTTTCGCTCAAAGCCCTCGGAGGATGGGATGCTCTCAATGACTAGTGTCAGTTTCTCTCGGAGCAGCCAATGTCATGGGAGTAAATCTGACAGTAAGAATATGGGGTACGTAGGAGGAGGCAAGATCCTAGCTACGGTAAGGTTGTGCACGCAAGATGTACGAGTTCATGCTCTTCTCGGAGTAATAGCCCTACGTCTCGGTGACCGGAGGCTTGGTTGACTGGATTATGCGTGAGAGTTGCAGGGGGTGCGAACCCTTCTGCCAGAGGAGGGGGTGGCTTATATAGAGTGCGCCTGAACCCCAGCCATCCCACGTTACATAGGATTGAATATACATTAAGACAGGGCGTTACTGATAACGCCAGTTGTAAAGAGCTATAAATGATCTTCAATACTACGAAGTGAATGCCTGATCGTTGCCATCCTTAGTGACTTTAGACCTTATGCTCTCCGAGTGATTCTTCTTGTGGTCGAGTGACTCTATCTTGGTCGAATGGAATTGGGATATCCGAATGAGATAGTTGGTCGAATGGAATTCAGTAGGTATATTCTGTTGTACTTTGAATGTCTATAACCCTAGGGTAATGTCCTTGGGTAGGGCGTCTAGGTCAGGCCTATGACCCTACCCTAGGTACATGTCATCGTCATTAGCCCCCTAATGGACTAAGATCTGGGTGAAGAAGTGTTGAAGTTGATCCCGACTCGATTCTATGCTTCAGAAGCATTTCACTAGAGTCTGGATATCCTGCAGAAGCTTCAACCTTGTTTCAGTCGCCTTGATCGATTCAGTGGTCGCCAAGTGAATTATATCGACAAACTTCGAGTGTTGTTTTGGCGCGAGATCTTCAGTGTGATTGGTTGCTCTGTGGTTCCCGGATCTCACGGGATTCGAAATTTTGGGGAAGCGCGCGGGACGGGGCGTGCCACAGGAATCCGAGAGGATAGACGGGGCGCCTCGATTTTTGCGCCACCTTTTTTGCCACGTATTGGGCGCGCGACTGTTGTGGGATTTTACATGATCACTCGGGCCCACATGCCAGCCACTCGGAAGTGGCCTCACTAATAGCGTTTGGGTTGATGCGATGCACAGTGCGCCTCAATCAATCTCCCTGTTCCCCCACCGCATTCTCCTCTGCTCTCGTCGTCTCTGCTTGGCTTGTGCGCACTCCGCCGCCATGGGGAAGGACAAGACGGCGGCCCTGGAGCGCTCAAAGAAGGCGGCGACGGCGGCGAAGGGCAAGAAGACGGGTCGGGGGTCGTCGTCGCGGTCCGGTCTGCCGCCAGGACGGATCTAGGGAGACTGGACATGCTCCACGATCTCGAAAGAAGACTTGGAGGATGTGGCCATCGGGGGCTTAATTGCTCATGGATCTTGGAGGCTGCCGGGGAACGAGTCCGAACCTCAGCCACAAGAGGGTGAGTGCGTCCTTCTTGCAACCCATGTCGACCATGGTTTCTCTTTGCCTCCGCAGCCTTTTTTCCAGGGTTTCTTGAACTTTTTCGGTGCCCAAATCCACCATTTCCCCCGAACACCATCACATACCTTGCCGCTTTCATCTTGATGTGCGAAAATTTATTGGGTTGTCAACCGCACTGGGGTTTGTTTAACCATATCTTCACTTGTCGATCTCAGTCTGTGAAGAAAGCCCATCCGACTGACGAAAATACACATGTGCTTCAGTTGTGCGGCAGTTTAGGGATTCAGACCATAGGTAGGAGCGCTTTTACTTCTATTACCCTTCCCGAGTCAGTCCATGGGTGGCAGTCGACTTGGTTCTATTGCAAGGACATCCCGACTCTGGGTCAGTCGACCGGTCTTCCCCCTTTCACCATAGAGCGACCCCGCCTACCTTCTTTGTTGACCATGACTCCAGAGGAGAAAGGCGAGGTTTCACATCTGGTCGACCAGGTTGTCAGGTTAGTCCGGGAGGGGGTGACTGGCATGTACTTGCTAGAAGTGTTCTCCAGTCGACGTATTCAGCCTCTCCAAGCCCGCGACCATCCGATGTGGATGTATTCAGGCATTGATGACACCACTCGGGTCCAGCCAGAGGAGGTCGCCAAGGAGAAGGTGGCTCAGTGGCTGCGAAGCATAACTGGGAACAAGGACAACCCCAGGGGGTCTACGAGAGTTCGGCCAATCGACGCCGACCATGAGCAGGACAAGGTTTGGACCTTATTGCCGAGTGGTTTCTTATACCAATATGTAATTGCTCCAGAATCTGACTAATGCTTGCTAAACTCACTACTTGCAGATTTAGACCGAGATGTACTCGATGCCAAATGGCGAACAGCACCAGGAAGCAGGGGAAAGTGCGAGCGAGAGTGCCGACTGGGAGTCTGGAACCGATGGTGAAGATGACAGCGATGACTCGAGCAGTGGCGAGGAGGTTGACTCGCCGCACTGCTCGGAGCGTCGTTCCAAACAGTTTCACGATCCTGCAGGTGGGTGTGGCAAGGAAGCTCCATTATACCCGCAAGTATCCAAGCGCACTCGGACCTCAACTCCAGAACCATCGGAGAAGGCCGCTAAGCAGCCCAGGGTTGCCCCTGTGAAGCCTCGGAAGGCTCTGCCCAAGATCAAGGTGGACATTCATCTTGCCTCTGCGTAAGTGTTTCTCTTCTCTATTTTGCTTTGCTCAGGAACTTCTACGTTTTTGTCGACTCTTTTTCTTGTTTGACCGAGTGAGTTTTGGAATTCTCAGCGCCGCTACTTCTGGGACGTCCATGAATATTGACAAGGAGCAAGATGATGAGGAAACTGCAGACGCGGCCACCTCTCGGGCAGGTACAACTCCACAGTTATGTTCTTGCTTTGCCAATTGTTTTGACGGTCGACTGAAATCTTATGGTCGACTTGTTTTGTAGCCCCACCAAATGTTATTGAACTTCCAGACGAAGACGACCATGAAGATGTGCCTCCGAAGAACACAGGAAGAAGGAGCAGGACTTCGAGCAGGGGGGCGCCCGCCACCAAAGTGCCTCAGTAGACGTTAGCGCCAGAAGCAGTCATCCAGCAATCCGGAGACCCGATTCGGGCTTCTGTTTCTTTTGCCGATCCTGTGTCGACTGAATGTCCTTCGGTGTTGACTACTCAAGTTCTCGCTCCGTCTGTGGAACTCCATGCTCCAGATCCCCTGGCTGCCCCGTCTGTTCCATCAACTCCTCTTTTTTTACCCATCATGTCCCAGAAGACCCAGTAAGCGCTGCTAAGGAAGCTATACGCCAAGCAGGCCTTATGATGGGGCAAATGAAGGTGGTGCATGAGGCCAGCAAGGATGCTTACGATGCCAGCTCAGCCCTTCAGACCAACATCGAGGTGACTAGTCTTTTAGCTTGATCTTTGCTCCGTTAGGATATGGTACTTGAAACCCGCTGCTTTATTATTCGCAGGATGTGTGTGGATGGACGTTTTGGAACCTTTAATGTGCATCTATCATGAGTCTGAGTCTTGCATCCACTCACCCACTGGGTGTTTTAACTTTTGCTGTGTAGCTCTTTTCACTTGAGTCGACCATGTCGCGTTGAGTGAACACTTAAATTAGTGGGGTGATGAGGACATCAATACCATTGTTACACCGACAGCCCCTACTGCTACATATACTGGACCAATTACTAGAGCTCGCGCACGCCAATTAAATTTTCAGGTACTTTTGTTTCTTGGTAATGATTCTAATGTTCATGAGAATATGATGCTGCCTAAATTGGATACATTTGTTTTGCGTAAAAATGAAGGCCCTGGCATGGATAAGAGGGATGAACACTGGAGCAAGACCAAGCATGGAGAGGATGGCATGCACAAGGGGAACAAGAACGGAGTTACAAGTGATGATTTCGGGTATTTGAAGCCTCCACAAAGAATGCATGAAGCCTTGGACGAAATATACAAGATGGCACTTCACAAATTTCGTCCAAAGGGTATTCTAGGTGTTGCATCACCTTATTATTGGGCCAGGCCCATGTAATTCCGAAATACATAAGTATAAGCTGTTTTTAGAGTCCGTATGTGGGGGGAAACAAGAGATAGGGTTGGTTTCGGACCCCTTCCCCAAGGGCCATGAAATCCCCCCCCTCTTCCATATATACAGCCCTTAGGGCACCGTTTAGACTTTGGGTTTTGTTTAGATTAAAGTTCGCCATAGCTGTAACTTCGCGTACTTCGTTTGTGTTCAACAACCAGACAAAGGCGTCACAGAACCCCACCTTGATCAATAAAGCTTTCCTCTTATATTCGCAATATCCAGATTACAATTGCTTGTTCTTTGTTTGCCTGCAGGAAACAGACCTTCGTAGTCAGGTTGATCATGCTCCAGTGTGGTCAATAACCTCTCGAAGTTGGTTTAGTGATTGCTAAGGCGCGACGTCCTCGCACGTTCGTAGTCGGATTGTCAAAGTCGAATTCCTCCAAAACGATAGCCACCATCTCATCGAAAGACGGGACACCTTTGCCTCTATCAAGTGGTATCAGATTTTCAGGTTGCTCGATGAGATTTTACAGTTTTTTGTTGTTTAGATCGAGTCTGTTCTTCATACCTACAGTCCATGAAAAAGCCGCAAAAAATTAGGGTTAGTTCATCATATCGGAACCATTCTGAGCCTTTGCATAGTCTTTTCAGTATTTTGCTTTGTTGAATTTTCGGTTGCATCATCGTGTCAAGTTGCTAGTCTTAGCGTCTAGTTTCCCTTAGAGTTTCGAGTTCTGTTCACAAGTTGTCACGCCATCGCCGCACCATAGTCATCGCTCGTGCCATATACCACCACCACCAACATATTCCTTACCGCTGTCCACCACCAATCCGATCCACATATACAACCAATCCGAGTCACATATACATCCCCCTGTCCACTACCAATCCGAGTCCACATATACATCTACCTGTCCACCACCAATCCGAGTCCACATATACATCTACCTGTCCACCACCAATCCAAGTCCTTTTCATATTAGGTTTGTTTTCGAGATACTTTTATTTTCCCATTCGTGTTTCCTTGCCTGAGTAGGTTTCGGAAAAAAATTGTATGACTGAACAGGTAAGAACTGGTAAGAATTTGAGATTTGCTTGACGGATTTGTGACGCCCCATCACCACCATTTCTAGTTGTTTGTAGGATCATATTTGTGTGTTTCTATTGCTGCTAACCATGACAGGATCACAAGTCGATGAGACTGACTAGGAGAACATGACGAATAAGGAGTTGCATGATAAATTTCCGCAAATGATGACTGAACAGGTGCAAGATGTGCTGAACAATTTTGAAGAGGCCATGCATAAGATAAATGGCTTTGAGAAGACGTTCAAAACAAAGCTCGATAACAAATTTAATGAAGTGCTTGCGCATCTTCCACAACGACCACCGGCTGTACCTGCCGCACCTCTGCCACAACAACAACAATAACGACTACCTCCACGTCACAAAACAGCCCTCCACCGAGCGAGCCGTGTCCCTCTTGAGCATGGCCAAACTGTTGGTGCTGCTGTTGATACTTCTATGGCTCCTGCTACTGATGAGGAGGAGGATGATTATGTGGGAGATTACGAGGATGAAGTTGATCAAAATCAGAACTACGTGCAACCACCAAAGCACCGTCGTCCACATGCAAATAATCGCAATGGTAGGGCTGCATTACCGGCTCAGTGCGAGATCATGACCATCTTCCTAAACTGAAATTGAATATTCCACCATTTGAGGGTAGATATGTTCCTGATATATATCTTACTTAGGAGTTAGAAACCGAACAACGTTTTACATGTTTAGAATATCCCGTCAAGATTTGCTATAAATCAGTATACCATCAAAATATACTACCACAAATTGTCCAATGAAAGCACATAAAACTTTGTTCATTAGTCTCATGAAAGTACTAGGTGCATTTGTTAACCCAAAAGGCATGACTAACCACTCATATAAACTAAAGTTAGTTTTAAATGTTGTTTTCCGTTCATCTCCCAATTTCATATGAATTTGATGGTATCCACTACGCAAATCAACTTTGAGGAATATTGTAGAGCCACTCAATTCATCAAGAATATCATCAAGCCTAGGAATAGGATGACGATAACAAATAGTAATATTATTAATGCCTCTACAATCAACACACATACACGACGTGCCATCCTTTGTAGGCACTAGTATAATAGGAACTGCACAAGGACTAAGAGATTCGTGTACATCACCTTTGTCGAGCAGCTTCTGTACTTGACGCATAATCTCCTTCATCTCCTCTGGATTGGTACGGTATGGTGCACGGTTGGGTAGCGATGCACCAGGAACTAAGTCAATTTGATGCTCAATCCCTCGAATAGGTGGTAATCCCGGTGGCACGTCTTGTGGGAAGACGTCGGTGAACTCTGCAAAATGTTAGTGACTGTTAGGGGCAAAGAGGAAGACACGTCCTCGAATGAAAATAATGCCTCTTTGCACACAAAAGCATAGCAAACAGATTTGCTAAAATCTAGCTCATCAATATCAGATTTGGTGGCAAGTAAACATGCACTTTTCAATTTAATTTCAGAAGCAACACTAGATGGTTTATTATTAGGCTTCATTTGTTGCTCAAATTCTTTTGCCACAATCTGATTTTCACTCTTATTTTTCTCCTGCTTTGCTTTATTAGCTTTATAAATATCATCTTTCAAAATGGAATCAGGAGTCATAGGAAGCAAGGTTATATTTTTATCCTTATGAACAAGAGTAGTATACTGATTGTTTCTACCATGGTGTACAGAATTTTTATCAAATTGCCATGGTCTACCAAGTAATAAGGAACATGCTTGCATAGGTACCACATCACAATCAACGTAATCAGCATATTTAGAGATACTAAGATGCACACAAACAGTACGTGTTACCTTAACCTTGCCGTTGTTGTTAAACCATTGGATGTAGTAAGGATGTGGATGTGGTCTTGTGGTGACAGATAGGTTCTCCACCATCTCCATGCTAGCCAAGTTGTTGCAGCTCCCTCCATCTATGATGACGCCAATAGAACGTTCCTTCACAACTCTTTTTGTATAGAACAAATTATGCCTCTGATTTTGCTCAGCTTGTGTAACATGCACACTCAAAACATGTTTAGCAACCAAACATTCATACCTGTCAGCATCTTCAGGAGCCATGTATTGAGTCTCATGATCAGAATCATCTCCACCGTGTTCTTCACGTGTAATAAGAGCCAAAGCCTACTCATCATAGTCACTAGCGGACTCATACCCACCATCCTCGGTAGCAATCATCACACGCTGAGATTTGCATTCTCTCGCATAATGACCTCTTCCCTTATAACGACGACAAATAATATCACTTGTGTGCCCTGTTGATGCCATGGAAAAAGAAGAGCTCTGTGCAGGCCCGGCAGGTGTGCTCTTGGCAGATAGTGGTGGTTGTGCCTGCTTTCTTGTATCACGGTTGGAGGTGGCACCTGATGGAGGTGATCGTGCAGTGGAAGTAGAGGATGCACGCGGTGTCCATGAGGAAGGTCAACCTGCAGAATAGTTAGTTCGTGCCAATGCGTGTCGATCCTGCACTTCACGTTCAGCTTTACAAGCAAGATGGAATAAACGAGTGATATTATTATACTCCTTATACTCTAGAATGGTATGAATCTCTCTATTTAATCCACC